>OZ026499.1:0-297500 GCA_964019985.1 Aurelia sp. 4 Dawson et al 2005 | reverse complement strand
ACGCTTGGTGAGCATGTACGTTTTATTTGACAAACTTTTAATTGAACATGTTTGAAAGCAACTGCACATTGGTGGAATTTAGCAGAGTCCAGAAAAAGTCATGACTCCCTTGCATTGAGTCGGACGAGGGTCTTGGTCCTTAATGTCGTATTTGGGCAACATTTAGAAATCTTTTACAAGAAACCCGGAATAATTTCGGTTATTTTAGGAACGTCACCTAATTTATAAATGTCAGCGTTATAAACAATGTTCGAAAATATGTGACGATTGTTTTGACATGATAAAACGGGGAAAGTTAGGCTAGCAATATTGGTATGCGATACCACAGCGAAAATGTTAGATTCTGGTTTGTGGTGTATCTGAACATTCGATCAAACATCAACGAACCTCAACATAACAGCTCAGTAGTAATCTGTTCTTACCTGACGTTTTCTTGTCTTCGCCATTTCTCCTCCTCGACGCAATCATGATATCATCGCAGCATTTTCTTAGACATTTAGTATATTTCTTTGGAGTAGATTTCGAGAAATTTGCGCTGTAGTTTAAGAAACATCCTTACGGAAATCCATGTTTGTTTTGTTCGAAGACCAGTTGGTAAGTTAGATACGTGTGTGTCATACTCGTCGAACTCATTTGCGAGAGAAGTAGTCGTGGCTTTCTATTTGTTTAGCAAAGCTGGATGCATGGCTTAAACCCTTACATCTTTGCTAATAGAAGGACTAACACGCCTTTTCGCGTATGACATTTAAGTGGCACTGGCAATTGTTTGTCCTCCTGATATACCAGCAGAGATCTTTGACCGCTTTCTTGTTTCTAGCAGCTAACTGTCTAATCTGCTGGTATCATCTCTTTCTCATCTGACGAAGAATTGATCCTAGCAAAGATAACCAGTCAGTTTAAGTCTTTTTTTGATGGATTCTTGAATCTCGAGGCACAAAGGAAAACACAAATTTGTGTGTTGTTTGATCATTGGATACAGGCATCGTTTTAATGATGCTAAAGTACATTGTATTCAAAATTGAGATGAGGTGGTAGAAACATACTGAAAGCACGATTACTTTGCTTTTCAAAATTGTGGAATTTTACCGAAGGAAAAGTTTTAAAAGAATATTCTCAAAAGTCAGGCATAAACAATGTTGGTTTGCATTGCAACTCTTGGATGGAGTTAAAAACGGCTTGCTTTTCGTACCATGTTGAATGTAAATTTGTTTCATTCAACCTCTCTATTTTACGTCAATGTTTCCTGACCGTGATTTCTTTGGTATTTGAATCAAAACCACGAAACAATTCTAAACAAAATATAGATACTCCGAGTGTAAAGCGAGCGGCATATTGTAGCTTCATGCCTTGTCTACGAATATCCTTTGTCTATCTCCTTTAAAAATCAGAGCTTAATTTTTGAGCATAAATTTATGAAATGTAAATTAAATTAAATCAAAAACATTGCAATAGGTGTTCATTGATCTTACTACGATGTTTAAATCCCTCATGTTTGTGCGCAGTTCATTAATGTTTATGCACTTCGCTGCACTATTACTAAGTGCAGGTGCAGACTTGATCTCAGCAACTTCAGAGGTATTCTGCTATCAATGCTTCGCTAATAAATTAATCGTATTAATCTTATGCTCATGCTTAATTGTAAATATTTTCAGCAGATAATCAAATTGGTAAACAGAAACGGACAAACACATTACGGTTTTTAATAACAAACAGCTTATAAGTAATGGAGACTCGATTTCTCAAATTCTGAAAGCTACCCTTTATGAGTTAAAAAAACTAACAAAATTACGTAAATTGATGCAAAATTAACAAAATTAATGCAGTCAAAAATTTGGTGACACTGTTCAGTAATAGCAACTGTTTTAAATTGTTTTGAGTGCGACGTCACTTGTTTTGAGATCTTACTAAGTAATTTGGGAGTCCTGCTAACAAAAATGAATTAACTCCACACTTCCACCATTAAGATTCTCAGCAGCCCGACTTTTGGTGGCAACAGTGTCCTGATATTTGAGGAACTACCTACCTGCCCCAGAACGTAGTTTCTTTTGAAAATGACTTAAATTGTTCCAAATTTACGAATTTAACTAGTCGTTGGTGGGTAGTGCCAAAAACAAATTTCAAAAGCAGTTTCAACACGATACACTTGATAATTTTTCTGTCAAAACTGATGTTGTTTCCATTATCAGCTTTTGCCAAAAGCATGCAATCCGTTATCATGACTGGAAAGCCTAACTTATATTCAATTCAATTCAATTTTATTCGCAGAATGCAACCGCCTAATACAATGTAAGATAAAAATATATGTATTCCACCCGATCCAAGGGAAGCAGAACTTATCTGGCTTGAGCCGTAAATTAAAATCTAAAAGGCTACACGAAAAAACGAAAAATAGTATTAAATCATAGTGCAAAGCTTAAGGAGTGTTGCTGGTTTTGTAAATCTTAATCACAAATTTTTGTAATCAATTTTGGTGTGTGGATATGATGTTTTCTTTAAGTTTTTTGCTACAGTTTTTCTGTTTTGAAATTGACTTTAAGGCAGTTTGAAGGTTATTCCACATGCGAGCACCAATGTTTCGTACAGTGTAGTTATGCCACTTTTTGTCTGATTTTACTATTTTATAATCTGATTTTTGTCTTGTCTCGTGTTTATGAGAGTTCTCATTGGCTTTAAAGTGATGTTGAAATACTTCCGGTAATACTTCCGGTAATACTTCCGGTAATACTTCCGGTAATGCTTCCGGTAATACTTCTGGTTATATCAGTATAAAGATACCACCAATGTTGCTCAACTAAGTGAAATGCATAATTTCATCCTCGTTAGGGTATCATGGTGTATCATAAGTCAAGATATGATAACTTTGGAGGAAAAAGAAACTTTGTAAATTTTCAATGCAATCAAAACTTTCAAAGACTTTCCTCTCGAAGGCATGTTACGTTAGCCAACTAGTTGACCCGTTATTCAAAAGAGGAAAGGGTCCTTCCTTCCTTCAATAACGGGTCTACGCGTAGGCTAATGTTACCAAGATAAAATAAGGAAGTTTTATCTTGATGTTACGTATACTGTCATTACTGTTTTGTATATTTGAGTCTTCGTATGGTACAGAACTTGAAAACTGAATTGAAAAGGGACCATAACCATTTGCTACGAATTTTCACATGACACTAGTCACAGCAAATCGTCAGATGAAAATCGAAAGAGGATAATGAATGCATCTAATGAATACTTCGCATGGTCAGTCACGATGCATCTCCGTGTTTGTGCGTTTGCTTGATGAGTGAGCATGCACTCCGCTGCACAATTAATCAATATCTAATTTGCATTTTTGTTCCTAAATTTTTCAGGTCTTTGGCGTTTAACCATGACATTAAACAGCAAATTAGGATATCACTTTATTTATATCTTTCCCAGACCTTGTAAAGAATATTTACTAATAACGATTTTTTGAAATAAATAATTTTTGTTCTTTACCGCCTAATTTCACTGAGAAACCAAGCTCTTAAATTTAGTAATTGCGTAAGGCTTCTCGATCAAGGAAGCCTTTGCCAAAGTCTTTATTTGATTCAATACTCATCAAGCTCAAGTTATTCGAAATTTTGACAGGATTTTGTCTCAGACATGTACAGCTATGACTAGAAGGTAGCTGGACTTACTTCAAGTCTCGATCAAGAGCGAGACTTGAAGCAAGTCCAGAAGGTAGCTAGCATTTGATGCCAGCTTTAAACATTGGGGCAAAACACTTGTCTCGCTTATATCGGTCTTATATATCTCTTTATTCCATGTTACAGGAACACTCCACATGTCCATATCCATCATGAATGTATGGAATTATTATTAAAGATAATCAGTTGCATTTCTCACTTTTTCTTTTCATCCTAGATTTCATCAATTTTTATCAAACTTCATAAAAGTGGCTTCCTGTGACCAAGACGAAATCCTCTGGAATGCGATACCGCCCAAAACGCCCCAAAGAAGCTTTCATGGAAAGTGATGGATCTTAAGATTCCCAGGTAAGCTCATCTTTGTTAATTGAAGATTTCATGAAATTTCTTAAAAAATGACCGCCCATTAATATATTTCATATTTCATATTTTTCGTATTTGATGTGTTCAGGAAGGGTTGCCTTTCAACCGAAGTCCCATGAAGGATAACGGATCCTAAAAATTCCCAGGTATGTTCAATTTTTGCACGAGATCATTATGCTTTGTTTTTGATCGTTGCTGATCAGTACTCGTGCGCTAATCATGCCTCGCTCGCACTCGCGATTCACAACCGCGTACACAGTGATCATGGTTTGATCGCGTGATTCATAACCGCTTACACACGCCACTGCACAATTAATCAACAAAAGTGCTATGAATGTTTTGGAGGTCTCTTGCATTTGACCATTGCATTGAAATGCTAATGAATCATCTAAATTTATTTACGCTTTCTATTTTCAGTCATTAGGTTTGCTGATATCCCGGGGATGGGGTAAACGACCTGAGGATGGACTGGAGTTTGCGCCCGGTTTCAGAAAACTACCCTCTTCTAATCACCAAAATTTGCTTTCGTACCCGTTTTTATGATGAATGTTAGCGGGACACTACCCATTTTCGGCTCTGTTTGCCGATTCCAGCCAAGTCGATTCTTGCTTAAGGAAGATTTGCCGCAAATGAACCCTCTTTTAGAGAATTTTGGGTCAAAAATCCACCCATGTGGACGGCACACACCCACATCATCAACATCTTATCTGTTAGGTACCCCCTTGGGGCTGATGATTGGCAACATTCAAGATTTGAAATAGCTGCATTTTAGAAAGGTGTAAAAATGTATAAGTTAGTATTTATAAACATGACATTTTCTGCTATTAATCCTAAGAGAGTCGGGGCATCGCAGTAGCTCAAATTTGCTTTCCTTAGTTAATCTGTCTGGCAAAAGACCTTCAAATGATATAGTAAAATTGACTGAAAGCAGGAAAGTTTTTGCACATTTTAAGGGAAGCAGGCGATTGTTAGATCCTTCGAATAGCGACAAATCATTTTGCAGGCAAGCACTTTTCTTATAAAACTGTAAAAGAGAAAAACTCAAAAGTTTCAACAAAAGCTAGCTACGAGTGACGCTAAAAAGCAATTTATGTAGTAAAAAGCGAAGAAAAACTTCTAAATTCACTTCTTGGAGGGTGGTAGCACGGAGACGTGCCATTTTAGGGGTACCTTTTAAATTGTGGAATTATGTGTATCATTTTCAGATTTCCTGCAGAATCATTGTATTGGTGCTGTTCTGGAGAAATTTAGCAAAATTGCGGGAATTAAAGGATTTGTTTCTGCACGGTTTGCGGAATTAACGCCGCACGTTTTCATCAACTTTACAAGAATTATCACCGTCAAATTCTCAAATATATGGAGGATATGGGTGCCATGTTTTGGGAAAATGACTTGTCTCCTTGAAATGATAGGCCGAGGTATTCCGACATGAGAGCTCGCGGACCTCTTACAACATGCTTATAGTCGTCTGCCGTGCTTCCACTGGTTACTGAATCCTCTGTCTCTCACCCTCGTAACTTTAATGGATACCGCTGGAGATCATTAAATCTGCATTCCTGCTAAATCAGAATGCGTTACTATTTTTATTGCATATCTTGTTTAACCAACATATCAGGTCCCCTTGTCTGGCCTCTCAATAACAAAGGAACACCTATATGTTACACAGTTACCAAGGAGGTATGATACCCTATTCAGATATTGATAGATAAATATAATGAATAAGTGTCTGAAGGTAAACAGCTTATTAGCACCATTGAACACTTTTTGAAAGTGCATAGGGAATCAGTGAAGATAAGCGTAACATCGATTCAGTTAGATTTCATGGGTTATGCCTGGGTCGAACGGCTAAACTACTGAGATCATAGCATTCAATGCTTCATTACGCGTTTTTGATTGTTTAACGGACATCAATAGGTCTGTGTACGCATTCTCAATGTACCTACACCCTCTACTGACTCGCACTTTGACTGCTGCTCAGCAATCGCAAAATTCGCTCTTATTTACGCCACTACAAAAACTTTTAACTTCAAGCTAGATATAATGATTTTTGGATCTTTTAACCTTTTAGTTTTAAGCCTTGATAATATACCACCTCCTAGATCTAAAGACTAACTTGTCCTAGTCAATGAAACCCCTGTATTTTCACCAAAATTCTCTGAATAATTGATCGACTGGTAAATTCGCGCAAAATTCGCGAGTTGGGATAAACAACTTGGAAACATCGCCATTAAAGAATATGAGCATAGGCGAAAATCTTTCATGGATATAAGTGAGTTTCGGCTGAGATTTAGGCAAGATTTTGAAGAAATAGTTGATTTTTAATGGTTAGTAAATTGTCGATTTTTAATTACGTATAGGTAAAGTTACTTATTGTGTTTAGCGTAGCAAATAAACAGGCATCATACGCTTCAATAACTGCCTGCTTCTTATGAATAATTAAGAAGCAAATGATCAGTGAGGATCTACCGAGCATAGCCTTTGTCCATTATACTCGGTTTTGAGCAAGCAATCAAAGTCACATTATGGTATGATACAGCTCGTCTTATTCTCAACCGTACAACCACTGCTGAAATACGCCATTGAACATCCTTCAAACACATGCATAAAGGATATTTGCTGTTTCATCAAATTGCCTTGCTACGCTGTCCATTCAGGGCGATCTTTGGACATTTTGAAAGTAGTTGTAAAGTGTTGATGATACTGTGCTTGTTTGGTTGGTTAAATCGTGGTCATTTACAACCGATTCATTGCCCTGATTCGTCAAATCGTCGCCCTGTTCTGCCATTCGTGTCACCATTGCTTATTGGCTCTGCCCTGGAAGAATTCTGCTGCAATAGCTGCTTGCTTATGATATAAAATATAATCATCCAGATATCGGAAATCTTTCTCTTTTCTTAGAGGAATCAGAAATTGGATTTTTTATCGTTCGTGGATGCACTTGCAGAAGATAACTTCTTTTGGGTTCTTCTACTCAATGGTTGTTCTCTCTTGCCAAACAGGAGCTTTGGAAGTCTTTGAAGGAAGATTTTACCTTGTTTAAAGAGTCTTTTGCAGCACTCCTGTCTACCAAGAGAGAGATACGTTGCTCGCTGGAGATCAGTTACTGCTTGTCATCGACCGTGTCCGCGAATTTCGGATCTTTTCATCCTGCATTTAGTTCAAACTCTGGAAATTATTCAGTTTTTGTATTTGATGCTTAAATTGAAACTTATTAGCAGCTGTATTACCGAGCAGTAACCAAAAAGCAGCCAAGGACCGGTGAACTCTTTGACTCTTTCACATTTATTGGATTGCCATTTGGGCTACACAGACCTCATTCAAAGTTTCCAACACATCAAGCAATCACGGAGCCTTTTAAAGAGCAAGAAAGACATTTCCTAACATCCCCTGATTCCCAATATTACACCCTTTGCCCCTAGCCCCATCTGCAAATGGCTACCTGGGTCAGCTCCTTGCACAACCCCAGCCAATTATCCCTAAGTCCTGAAAGCAAGCCGAAAGTTGGGAACATCGATTGTGGAGTATGTGGTGACAAGTCCTCGGGAAAGCATTATGGTGTGTTTACTTGTGAAGGATGTAAAAGTTTCTTCAAAAGAAGCATACGAAGGAATCTTGCTTATACTTGCAGAGCGTTTCAAAATTGCCCCGTAGATGTAAATCATAGAAATCAATGCCAATATTGCCGATTAAAGAAATGCATTAAAGTTGGCATGCGAAAAGAAGGTAAGTCCTTTTGCCATTGAACATTATCTCTTTACCTTTGCAAAACTGTTTGATGGCTGACGTAAAGTCATCAATAAACCTTTAGGATATGTTGTGAAGGAGCTGAGAATTATGCTATCATTCCATTTGCATGAAAAATTCGAACTCAACCAAGGATTTTCGAATAATTTTTGAATGCATAGGGAAATCTTCTGATTTATTTCGTATCCAGATTTTTGAACGGCTAATCGTTCTGTCACATGCATTTCATTATTTCAAGTTTCGCTGTTTTAACTGCAGGGAGGTGAGCCCTTCAACTAAAATGCTGGTTTCTAAAGGCTTCTCCATGCCCTTGTTCCAGCGCAAGTTGTATTTTCATTTTCATGGATCTTGCAATGCATATAAGTCCTAAATAGACAAAACCTGGCTGAGACTTAGTAAGAGAGGTAAAATAGTTTACATATTTAGATCCATTAACCGTGATTTTCTTTAAAATTTTGATAATTTTCACGGATTTTGTTTTGATATAATCAGTACTTGCTATCTTTGTTCTTGGTGAGTTGTCATCTTGTGCTTGGAGAAAATTGTTGCCTTGAAGCTCTTTTGCTTCCAAAAGAGACAAAGATCGGAGTATCTCCATAGAAAATGCTGGGTAGCAAGGAAGAAGACTCGTTACATTATGCAACTGCTAAATGAAATTGAATTATGGCTCGCTGCGTGCCTGGCGCGCACGAGAGCTGCCTTTATCCTGTAGACCGGTTTCTGCAAGACTTTGCGGTGTGCTAAGAATCCCTGCTAGATGTCATTAGCCTGCGGAAAGTTAAAGTGAAAATAAAGATTTGAAATTTAAATATATTTAACATCAAGTTTATTCCTTGCAGATTGAGATATTGGAATATGATTTAATTTGTGCCAAAGGTCATTCAGTTAGTAATTGTTATGGGCTGTGATCAAACTGCTGACAAAAATTGTAAATATTTCATGCCTTGATCACCCTGCTTAAATAAAAGCAAATTAATTTGTCAGACTATTCCTGCACTAAGACAGCTCTGCTTCAATACATTCCTACATATGATAGCTCTGCTGCTCCCTTTGCAATACACTAATGTTTGGTATTTCGTTGAATTATGATTCACATTTTAGCATCAACACATCAGTAGTCTTTGACCAGCACGCAAAACAGGCCCTTTGGTTATTCCTTTTACCCAAATGTTGTCGCTTGCCAATTTGAAGCTGGCTGATGATGTCTCATCTTCTAATTTAGTTTGCCACAGTAGTATTGAATAAAGAGCATTTGTAGTTTCAGTTTCAAATGCTAACTTAGATTTTGACCAATGATACCATAGCTGACTTTAGCATACCGTTACGTGCCATCTTTTGCTGAGGTGCCGGCAAGTATTTGCTTGCTTCACGTACTGTCCTAATTTGCAAGGTGTTCATCTGTGTACAAAGACAATAAAGAATGCAATTGACTAGACATTTTTTGGGGTGCCTTCTTTCGAGCAGAAAATAAATTTTGGTGTATCATTTTTGGAAGATCACAAGTAGTCATAAATTTTGGGGTGTCATGTTAGAAAAATAACTCTTTAGGGTATTGATTTTGATCAAAGTTCTTTGTTACTTTGTTAAAGTTGTGGATAGTTGCCACAATTTTTGGGGTACGCATTTTCAGTGGCCTGTAAATTTTGGGTTATCGTTTTCACGAAAATTTATAAAGTTTAGGGTGTGATTTCAGACGTAAAATGGCACACCCCCGTCACACGCCTGTTGAAGTTACCCCCGGGCTCTTTGTGTTACAGATGAAGAATAAAAGTTGTTACAATAAACAGGCACCATATATTCAAAACCGAGTTAGGAAAATAAATGTGACCGATGCAAGAGATACGTAATTTTTGACGGTCTATAAGATGGTAGTAAGCAAACGTTTTGTAGCTTGTAAGTCTCAATTTAGCTGTTTGCTGACGTCACAACTTCAAAGCTATCAAAGCACTTCTAAGGCAAACTGATCTTAAAAAGATTGTAATTCTGAAAATAATGCCAGAATTACAAATGAGCTGTCTGTGAGTATGGGGAATTATGCAAAGTTTCCTTGGATCAGTTCAGCTTGAAGAATAGGGCAATAACAGTTAACATGATTGTTTCAAAGTCTTGCTGATGCATCGATGCCTATGCTGATTTATCACACACGTGATTCAATTAATCCCAGGGTCGCCAAGGTTGTGATGCATTAACGTTTATGTGCATCAATTGTTTTGTTATCAGCAGCAACCCACATCATTGGTTATACGCGTAAATATTTCACGCCTTATTATTCGAACAATTACACAAATTCAGTCATGCTAATACCTTGAAGTTTGGCAGTATTTTTGAGCTGCCTCAATTGTTTGTTATTGGCAGTAACCCATATCGGTGGTTATACGCGTAAATATATCACGCCTTATTATTCGAACAATTACACAAATTCAGTCATGCTAATAAATATGCTTTAATTCTTCGGGTATATTCCTTTATGCTGCCACTTTGTTTATGAGCAAAATCTATAAACAGGAGTATACATTTGTTCCCCGTAAATGGTGTAGATCCTGACTCTATGGTCCATGGCTAATGCAAAAGCATTTCTCTTTTTTACATACGACTGTGAATGCGTTGGATATTGGAGAGTTCTTCTGTATAGCTCCTGAGTGTCATTGACCTCGTTGTCTTCAAATACAACACATCTGCATGAAACAGTAAAACCACAGTCAGCTGCTTATAACCTGTCATTGACTTGCAAGGGAAAATGAACGGGCCAAGAACAGAGCCTTGTGGAACATTACAATCTTTGAGTTGTTCTTCTAACGAGAGATTTCCGGCTTTGATGATTGGCTTAAAGGCAATAAGGATGAGTCACAAGGAAAATCGAAATTTTTTACGTTGCTTGGACATTCGATTCAGCAAGGTTCATCAGACCGAAGCAAAGCCGTAGTGGATGCAATGGGCAAGATGACAGTGAACAAGACACATCGGAGACAAAAAACCAACATCCATCGCAGAAACTTCATTCGAATCTGCAGTTATTCAACTGAGCCACATACTGAATGTCAGAAAGGCAGGCAAGGTGCATTCTCCTTCGCAGAGGCTTGCATTCTAAGAGCGATTAGTGCGAGGGAAGGAAGTCCAAATTTGCCTGTGCGGAGGAGATTAGGCAAGGCAAAGCTCCTCGACAGTCCTCTGCACTGCTCACAGCTTTGCTTGCGTCACTTTGCCCATTAAGAACGTACGCAGAACAGAGCGCGAAAATACGCTGAAATCAACCACGTGATATAGCCCATGTGTGACTTTGATCTGTCAGTCGATCAATCTATCAAGTTAACGAACTATAAAGGTTTCGAGGTAAATTATGACACAAGGCTGTCAACCCTTCTTCAAAACTTGAAAAATTTCAAATACAGTGGTTAAACCTGAACTGATATGTCGCCATAGTGACTGAAGCCTTACTGAAGTGACAACAACAACACCAATTCAATGAGATGGGCTTGAACGTAATGTGTCCATGTAAGTAAAGCCACGTATACACTCTGTCAAAATATGCTGACAATATGCTGCCGAAGAGCCTCGAAAGAGTGCACTGTGATTGGTATAAGTTAACTGACCACATAAAGACCAAATTTAGGGCGTAGTTAGAGCTTTAAGTTGAGGGTCGTTATGCAATGAGGCTAGTTCAAACCCTTCCATGTAATATTTGCATGATTTTGTTATTTTGTAGCCCTCGCGCAGTGGAGGACTGTTGAGGCTTCACACAGGCTATGACTTTGAAGTTACTTAATAGCAAAGGAATTGTAGCAGGGACTTATTTGGACTTTCGTATGCAATAAATCAGTGACTAGTTGCCAGATTGACTCAAGCTAGATCTCAAACTTTAAGTTTTTACCTCTTCGATGCTACTGCATTTAGAGAGAAACCCAGTTCCATGTACAAGAACATGAAGGAGTACCTTAGGTGAAGGAATGTCGTTGCAATGGATGAAGGAATGCCAGGTTTATCTTACAAATGCGAAAATCAATCGCATTCCCAGAGCGATTTTGCTGCTTTACCTCTATTCTGCAATACAAATGGCTGTTCAGCGACCTACTTGGTTATCTGAAAACAATGTACAATACAAGTCATTCCTCGAAACATGTTTATTTGATCGTTCGAATAAAAACGCAAAATTTGGTTACTAAGCAACGACCATTGCCATGATACTTCCTTGTTTGGAATCGAGGTCGCCTGCGTATCTTGACGTCTTCAAACTTAAAGAATAATTGTTGTGGTTGTTGTGAATAAAGAATGGAGCTGCCTAGCAACCAGTGAATGATGACGCCGAGGCAGAGGTCAGTGAGCGTTTACGTGAAGAATCACAAGCCTTGGTGAGCTTTCGGAAATATTTTTTGCTTCAAGGGAGCCCACTATCGTCCACAGACTGCACAGGAGCTTCCGAAAGAGTGTTGATTGGCCAGTCTAGTTCAGGTCAAGGTTGTCTTATCTAACTGGTGTTAAATGAAGACCCGTCTGCTATAGTTTCCAGACTCCTCAGGATTATCAGGGTGATAAAGAGTGTCGAATGATGCCGAGGCTATTCGTCTCGTTCTAGCTCAACAATGCTTGGTGAAGACGTGATGTACTTCGAAGTTGGCCAGCGTGGTTATTCATTCTTTCGTGAAGGACCTCCCTCACTGAACCCTGGAAAACACTGCACTCTCGTCTCTTCATACGTTAATGGAAGATCAGTGAAAATGTCCTCTTTAAGCCACACTTTTGTACGATTCTTCCCATGAACTACTAAGACGCTTTCACCTGCCGTACTTGCTTTCGATACGGCAATATAAACGGACTTTAAAGACTAACAGGGCAAATTTCTCCTATTCTAGTAGCAAGGCATTAACTCGTTATATTGGAAGGATATTCTTAATTTTTCGATTCATTTCTGCAATAGGATTTTTCGATACCATTGAAATATGGATGATCCTGCAATGGCATACTTTTCAATATGATGATACCAATGGGCTGACTTAGGCCCAAAGGACAACTTATTTTGAACTGAACGGCAGGTTCAAGCTCCATAGATAATAAAGTTGGTGTTGCGTGTAGTGCGTTTGTTAGTGATCTGTACTGAAGTGAAGGTGAATTTGCGGTTTTTAGCGCCAAACGCTGTGATCGCAGAAGTAGCTAAGTGGTAATCGAGTCCGCTACCCCTTTTCATGACACTTAAATGGTAGGGCCCAACCAGGTATGGAACCCACTCAGACGGACTGTTCTGGCTGCAGAGTCACAGGATTGCACTACTGCACCTCAATGCCTTCTAGTACTCAAGCAGTTCTTTCAAATTCCTTGCATTGAAATAGTGATACTACAGAACGTTTGAGCTTCACTCTTCAGTACGTCTCCTGAGGTAACCTTGGCGTTACCAATCTTAATTCTTTGATATTTTCCTTCCAGGATAGGCCTAAGATTCAGTTAGGCAATGCTTATGGGCTGAGATAAGCAAAAAGAGCAACCTACCTAAGGAAATCTGAAAAGCAATCTTATTCTATTCTTAATTTTTTGCAATGGCCTAGGCGTCAATAAAGTAATGCTAACTGTCGTTGCTTGGCTACAAGGATTACAAATATTTGAGAAATGCCGGACAAGCCGCATATGACCCTTGTGCCTAATGAAACCTGCTTAGGGGTTAAGGATGAGCAATTGACTGGTAAATCAGGCCCAGGGATCAACTGTTTTGAATATGGATCAACTGCGAATCGTCAATGTTCAATTCTGCAACAACCGCCGTCCGGGTCGACAAGCATCTTGATGAAAATTTCCGACAAGACCTCTTGAACCGTTACGTAAATCGTTCGATTCGCATCATTGACCGCCCGTCTCTTTATTCTTGAATTAGCCCGATGTTTTTAGCTCGAGAGAGTTGAAATCCAGCACCTATGGATCTCTAATGGAAGAAGATTTCTTTGATTTCTTTGTGAATATGCCAGGACTTTTGCGAGATGATGATGGTGATGATTTTGGTATGTTGTTAACTTGCTTAATGTTTGTTGCCCGTTATCTTGTGTTTATGATGTGCATCATGCAAGCCTCAGTCATTGGTCCTTTTCTTTTTACATTTTTAAACATGATATAGGCAGATCAATACCTCTAGACAAAGTATTTGGTTTATTATGATTTTCATTTGCCCGTTCTTGGCCTTAACCTATTTGTAATAGACTTCCCACAGACCTTAGAAACTTGATGTAGCCATAGCGACACCTCTGGACAAAGCCTTGATTTATTGTTATTTTAACAGGTCTGACCCGAAAGCTATGGGACTTTGCGAAGAGCATATCCCACAGGGCTCAGCCATGACATTCACCACACAAGATTCAATCGTATCGTCTCTCACTGTACAATGCTGAGATTTGTTGAAAGTATCCAATGATTTGACAGAAAATGTTTCGTTTGAGCCTTGTTCAATGGAGCTGGTCCAGAATCTAAGATACAGTACAAAATTTATGCAAACTTTCTTCTGGATCGTATTCTTTATTTTACCTAAATAAAGCCAATTTCATTTTGCTTGTTGTAGTGGTATCATGTGGGCTAATAAAACATATTCTCATAACTATCTACCGGCAAACAGTCGCAATGATAGTCACCATGTTTCAATGTCTTTTATACTTTCCAGGGGACCCAATCTGCTTTGCTTCTACTATGATCGTTGCTGTCTCCCTTAGGAGAGAAAGTAGATATCAGACTTGTAATGAAGTTAGCAGAGAGAGAAATAGGAAAACCTGCTGATAGAATCAATGATATTTTCATGTTAGCAGTGTTAGACCCACTACCGTAAATCCTCGAATAGCCCCACCCAACCCCACACTGCATTTTCTTATCTCAAACATCCCACTCCCATCTCAGAGCATGTTTAGCAAACAAGCCCTCAAAAGCTGATTTTAGGATTTACGGTATTGCTTCGAAATACAGATGACGCTGTGCTTAATGCTTGACAGAATTGATACCTTTTCGTGGCAACTTTGGTTTGTTTACGACTGAGTTGTAAACAATATGCTGCCCTGTTGCTTTAAGGCGCAAGGCTGTTCAACCTAATGACCGTAGTTTCTTGCATGCACGGGAGCACTTTCTTAAGTCACACTTCCAGGTTCTTGAACTTTAGAAGCCCTTTTTGCGCTGCTGTAGAAAGGTTAGCGCATTTTGGCGGAGCAAAACAATATCATAATCATATCAAACTACTTTATTTAGTAGCCGGTTGAAGACGTTTTAGACATTCTCAAAACAATCTGAATTGACAAAGCTCTTCATACATATTGCTGAATTTTTAATGTGCATAAGGATGATAGAAGCTCTAATGCCACTCAATGGAACCTCTCGCATGAAAATTTAAAAAGATGTCACTTGATGCAGGCTCTTTCATAGATTAACTAAAAGGTCTATTTTTTATGTTCAATATAAAAATTTACAAAACGAGGTACTTAAGACTATACATACAAAAACTACATACAAGCGATGCTTACTGACAATACATACGAACGAAAATGGAAGCAGAAGGATAGGACTTGAAAGAAAATAACTTAGTGGTTGTGTGGTGTGAATAAAAGGTTTTATCTAATTTAAACAAATCGACCCGTTTTGTGAATTTTAGTTCGAAGTCACTTGTAAGGTTTTTATCACCATACAGCACAAATTGTTCAAGAGCGTTGTTAGAAAGGCTTTTGATTTCAACAATTAGTCGTAATGCAACCGAAACTCCAGCGAAAAGATCTTGTCGTTGAATATCAAATGAAAGGCAAAGCAGCAAAGAGTGTTCCTTGTCCTCAATACCGTCATTCGTTGGACACATTGGATTTACGGTTTCCCTGAAATTGTGGATGAAACTGTGAAAATTGAGTTTGCTGAGGCCGACCCTTATTTGAGATTGATCAGATTCATATGAAAGCAGATGTTCTGAATTCCACACACCTTACTTAGATAGTTTTTCGCTCATTTTACAGCTACGAGTTGAAGTAGCTCTAATGTCAAATTTCTTTGACCAGTAGTCTGCCTTGGCTCAGTTGTTGTTTTTTTTTTGTGCGTATTGTGTCTTGGTTTTGCGGTTTTGTCCTTTGCTTTTTGTATAAAAAATTAATTTGATTTGTAAGTGCCATCCATAGTGAAGACCCGGTGACTTTATGTCTTTCTTTACTATGGATGGCACAGTGTAATATAACTTTATATAGTAGTTTTTAATCTTGGTAGAAAAAAAAACCTTACTTAGATGACAGAAAATCTCAGGTCACTTGCTCTCGAGAATTTGTTTTTGATGCCTTAAAATGCAAGAATGCTTGGTTAAATGCTCGTTCCAATTATTTCTCACTAATCCGTTCTTTGTGACACAAAAACAATAGATAATGTGACAGCTGTCAATCAAAATCGTAGCCAGCCGTATCGAATCTCTTTCAATAGAACAATGCAATTTGTCTAAACAATAGAACAATAGAACCTCGATTAATTGTGATTAGAATTCACAAAGATTGCGTTCCTTCGTTGTGGTCTATGTGACAACACGGTATAAATATTCTCCTTCCTGAAAGGCAGAATAAACAGCACTCGACATTCCATTAAAACCTTGTAAACGAAATCTCAGAGGCATTAATATCACGATTTCCTTGATTTCAAAACAATGTTGGAAATGATGCAAGTTTGAATTTCTGCTGTGGAAAGATAGATTGACATTTTTCTCGTTTATTTTAGCTGTTCAGAAAGGCAGGATTCCAAAATCTCCTTTAGAAGGTTCTATGGTCGACCAATTTGGCACGCTAACCAACAGTTTCAACAATGCCAATGTGAACGGGATATCAAATGCTCAAAATTTCATGTCTGCTTACACGAATCTATTACTGAGAGCTGATTCCTTAGCAAGATTCCAACAAACCTCAGCTACGCAATATGGCATGTCGGGAACAGAACATGTTTATGAAATGGCCGCGCGGCTTCTCTTCAATGCGGTTGATTGGGCACGGAATGTCCCTTTCTTCTCCGCACTGGCAACTACCGATCAAGTCGCACTGCTGCGGAATTGTTGGAGTGAGTTGTTTATACTGAGTACTGCACAGCACTGCAGCACCTTTCAGTTTAACCCAAGAGCCCTTGCAACATATGGGAACGGTGATAGTCAAAATGGTGGATTAGTCAATGGGAAGAGATCGCCGGATGAAAATGGGAATAATAATAATCAAGATAATTTGAAGATGTTTGAAGATCTGATTGAGAAATTTAAATCATTGCAAACAGATGCTGCTGAGTTCTCATGTCTCAAAGCATTGGTTTTATTCAACCCGGGTGAGTTATTTTTGCATCTAACACCTTGGAAATAGCGATTGTCACAGAGTTGCAAGATCAGCGATAAGGTTATCGATATTGCTTGTTGTTAAGTCAAGTTTATGTAAACTTCATCTGAGAAAGATTGTTAACCCTTTCACGCCCGGCTAAAATTAAGCTTGACAGGAAAACCTACTGCAGAGTGTCGTTTTCCAGGGGGTATCATAATCAGTGATACAGTAAGCAATAGATAAATGCAATGTGCATAACCTTTCAAAGCAATCAAACTTCCAAATGCTTTACCCCCTGCAAAATTTGCAGTTCTCAATGAATACCGTTGGGCCATATGGCCCTTCCGGGGGTGAAAGGGTTAAACGAAAGAGCTCTTATACCGATTGAGATAGATAACTGTATCCACTCTTTGAGAAATCGTACTACGAAAATTGCAGCACAAGTTGAAAGTCTACAACTCAGCTGCCTGAGGGTTTCACTTAGTTTTTACAATTTTTTTTCGGAATCTTAATCCCAAGTGAAGGATTCCTGAAGAACTAGCTTCTGCAGGCCTTGCCTAGCCAATTTTCATCGATTGAAGTTGGGCAGGTATTGCTTTCAAACGGTACGGAAACTATTCTCTGTTAGTTATGCTTCCATATCAATGCTGCCGATCAAAAAGTTAGCATTTAGTAAGAAATATGGCTCTTGGCTTATTCCTTATTTTAGAAGGACTATTGCGCCTAAAGTTGTAAAAAATCTCCAAAATTAATTTGGTGCCACAATAAGATGATGTATTTTAAATTTCTACTTATTGGTTGTATTGCGTTTCCTGTAAGATTTTGCAACGAGTCAACACTTTTTTTCTGTAATCAAAATAAATCAGCCAAAATGCTGCCGGCAAAGCGTACGAGTTGGTTTGTTTGCTAAAGTAATTTGTAATATCTATTGATATGAGTTCTAATATTGCTGAAACTACACCTCTAAGCCTTGCTGACCTGAGATACTTAACCAATGAAAAATGTTTACAATCTAGGTTAGTAAATATTTGTACCCGTTTCAGCTGATGGTCAAAAAGTCAAAAGATTGATCACAGATCATGCACACTGATCGCACTTAAACATAGCAATCATTCACCTGCTCTGCTGCTATCGAGCTTATCACGAAAATGATATTAATGATAAAATGATAAATGATAAATGATACGAAGTTCCCGTCAAAAATTGTGGAACCAAATGAGTATTTGAATGAAAATCATTATCCACTTATTTTGGCAAGCAGAGTAAACACTACTGTGAGACTGTTTAAACAAGGTGGAAAAGTGAAGCCCATCAAATCAGCAGAGTTGTTTTCGCAATTTTTCGTTCTTCTTGTTAAATTATTTAGAGGATTTCTTTTGATCAAGCTTGGTGATTGAGGCGTCACTTTTAAAAGCTGAAAATGATTCAGATGGTATTTTAAGCAGCTTTTTATGCTCATTTGATCTACTTAGTATATTCTTAGTCAGCTTGAATTATAAAGTTTTGAACCAAAACCTTTTCTTAAAATTTATGCAGCTTTGAAGTGATATGTAAGGGTTAAAAACAAGAAGAAAATGTTTCTTTGCTCAAATTTTCCTCAATGTCATAATACCTATCCTACGCGTAGACGACAGAGCAGAAACTGCGTAAAATGACGTCATCGACAAATCTGAGATAAGGCATTGTTTGGATATTTAAGCTTTCTGAAATGATAAATCAAGAGTTTAAGGCCCCCCCCTGGAAGAAAATATCAAGTGCTGCCGAATTTTGGGATCTGTTGCAGAGAGCTAGGGGGGCTCAAAATTGCGAGTTTTCGCGCATACGTGCGCAATTTCTGCTCTGTCCGCGTAGACCTGTTATTTTGCAAGCTTTTGGACAGAACTTAACTCTATGGCTTATTTTAAAAGAGACTTGATGAAAGTGGGCCATGGAATTTGCAATGATTTAACGAATACATTCTTTGTTATTTCATGTATTTCCATGCAAAATATACATCTATTTTATTTAAATTGATGCTGAAGTCTTTGTCTAAAAATTTTGGTTTTCTAGCAGGTAGAATTTTGGCACTTGCTTGCTATGTGATGTTATTTCAATAAAAATATGGTCATTTAGAACTGCATATATTTTAGATACTCCTGGGATCAGCAATCCACAATTGATAGAGAATTTGCAAGAGAAAGCACAAGCAGCTCTTGAAGAATATTTAAGACAGCAACATCCATCTCAATCAAGCAGATTTGGTAAACTTCTCTTACGATTACCAGCACTACGTTTGATTCGCCCAGCAGTTATAGAAGGTTTATTCTTCTCAAGAATGATTGGTAATTACAGCATTGAGAACCTTCTTAGTGGTATGCTTATGTCTGGTAATACCTTTAATACCAATTATTGTGGTAATGGAAGCCCAGGCATGATGAATAATATGAACGGAGCGAATTGTGGCATTAATTTGAACAACAACATTGGCACTGTACCTGGATCCATACCTACGCAAATGAACAACTTTGCTACAATGCAGATGAATGGCAGCTCCGGATTGTCATCTGTCAATCAACTAAATGGTCTTGGCAGTACAGGCAGCTCCTTCACAGGGAATCTAAATGGTTTAAATTCCACTGGTATGGCAAATAATTTAAATGGTATGCCAAATATAATGAATACTGTACCATTGCAATTTTCGCCGAACTTGACAAGCATGAGTGGTATGACATATAACTTTAATTCCACGACAAATGGTCTGAATGGCCTAGGACTTGTAGGTAATCCAACTTTGAATTCAAGTGGCAGTGGATTATCTCGTAGCCCAAGCAGCACTGGATCTGATGGTGAAAATGGACACGGAAGCCCACCAGGTCATGGTGTTAATGGACCTAAATTACAGAATGGAACACCACCACGATAATGACTCAGGTCCTGTAATGATCAGAAGGTGCATGCACGCAATGAAGAGGCACTCTTAGTATGGAGGCACTCCAATACAACGGCCTACCACAAGACATAACAAGGTCTCTGGAGTGAACAATTTGTATGAAGGGCCCTACGCGGTCAGTTTGATTACCATTACGCAGCCAGTTTAATTACCATTAGAGACGGAGATTTTTGCTCGTAAAGGGAGTTCCTGAATTGCATGAATGTATGCTATATTAAGTTTGAAGAATCGCAAGAAATCGCTTGTTGTTTGTTGAGACGCATCATGGTTAACAGAGGTGCCAAATACATTCTGCCAGCCAGGATAATTTGTATCGTATACCTCATTCACACTGGCATGCTAAACCAGCTTTATTTATGCTAGGTTAGATTTCAACCAATCAAATGCATTCGAATTGTTGGACTGACCAATGAGATTGCTCCATTCCATAACCTGGTTTATTTTAAGTTGGTGTAGCTTGCCATTGTGAATGGGGTATTGCACTTTGCAAGGAAGGGGAAGGATTAAGGCCAGGAACGATGAATTAAATGTAAGTCACAGATATATTAGGTATCGATTAAAATCAACTCGGAATATCCTTGCTTACTCCCACGATGCGATGAAAGTTTGAGTTAGGCAATAAGATTCTTCATACCAATTGCATTCAGTGCAACAGCAAATAAATACGCAATGTAGTGCGTCCGGTCTATTGCTGTAGGAAGTATGCTCTTGCATAAGAAAGCAAATGTTTTGATAACATACATCAGTTATCAGCACGGATGAGAGCTAGATTTGATAGTGTACGCCCTAGTGCATATTTTATTCAAGCTGTGATTAATGTTCGCAGAATAATTCCAGGACAAACCCAATCTCTAGATCAAACTTAGGAATAGGAAAGATATTTAATCATATTTTCATACTGGTAAAGTATTAGTTAAAAATTATATGAACGTTAAGAAGAGATTTTATGTATGAATTTTGAATTTTTTATGAAATTTATTTAAAATGATAAGTTTGTAAGATATGAATTGTGTATCAAGTAATAAGTTTAATGATATTCCTCTTTTATGATATTTAAATAGCTAAGATCGGATATTCTTCATCAGGTTTTTTTCTTTGGTGAGTAAAAGACAGCACGGGAAGGAGGAACTCTGCTAAATGTCATTGTGGCACACTCCCTCCGTGCTTGTAAAGAATATGATTTTGATTCCAAACTTCGTCTTTTCTTACAAGAACGACCGTGGGGTTATATTTCTATTCTCAGTTTGGAAATGGATCCTTGGAAAGAATTGTGGCGTGGCAGAGTTCCGTTGCAATAGGTATGATGTCCCGGGTGTACCAGTTAAGAGTATACAGATTTGGTTAGATGTAGCGATGTAAATTTAGCTTTAATCAATGGCTGATCACTCTCATCAAATATTCCTCGATAGTTAACTCGAACATAGATACATCGGTTGTTAGATTGGTACTTTGAGAGCAGAAATATAAAGTTCATAGCTCAAATTTGTGTCTACCTTCAAACCAGTGTTTCGGTGTTTTGGCCTCAGCAAATACTTGAAACGCATTGAAATAAAGAGCGGAAATCAAACAAAACTGCACAATAGGTCAGTTATAGAAGACAGAATAGAACATGATCTTATGTTTTTTAAATTTTATCAAGGGTTAACGTTGATTCAATTGCTGTGCTGCAAGAATATTTTAAAGCGCAAAGGCGAAAGCTCTGGTTTGTAGGTGGATGCAATTTGAGCTTTAGAGACTAAGAAAGTGTATGTAAACCTTTGCCAAATATAAGGTAAAAATAAAAGTAAGTTCATTAAGAAGAAGTCTAATTACGGGCTTGTGATATTAAGAGAATATAAAAGTTGAAAAATATGATCTAAGAATAGCCCCAGTTAAAATGGTAGGGAAAGCATCAAAATGTCCGTGGACCTTGTTTCCATAACGGTCCCTCCAAAGGTGTCGATAAAAGAAGAGTTTTCATGAGAGAAGCAAAAATCCTTGAAGATGCTAAACATAAAGCTCATTTGTATAATTATGGATTTGGATAATACCGAATCGAGTAGATCTCTGCTCCCAAAGGATCAAAGCCAACAATTGAGGTATCTGTGTTCAAATTAACTATTGAGGAATATGTTATTTCTACAATGATTAGCCATGGATTTACACTAAATTCACATCTAAGGATTAAACCAAATCTGTTAACTTTTTTCTGGATCACGTGGTATGTAAATGCAGATTGCCTTTATCGCAACGCTTTGTTAACGTTTGCTTGCCCATTGGGTAGCGTTGTTTTTGAGAATATATTTCATAGAAATGACAAGAATTATAGGATTTTATCACATTACATATAACCAAATAAAAAGAACTTTGTAATGAATACTTTATATGGTAAGTTCACATCACTTCATAAATATTTCAAGTTGCAAAAACAATGATAATGATAATAATAATGATAATAATAATCATAATAATGATAATGATAATACTACTAATACTAATAGTATCGACACTTTCCCAAACTTTTCAATGAATACATCTGATACCGTACATGCTTATGATGAAGGAATACACACCAAAATCTTACATGTTAATTTACAATTTATTGTTTTTTCTAACATAAAATATGTTTTTCTCGATATGGGGTACGGTGGGGTGAAATGAATCAAATGTAAATAGATCTTTTAGCTGTGCTAAAAAGAATCTGAATTTAACGATATTTTATACGTTTTGTAGAATGTTCGAATGTGCACAATATTGTTAGAAGCTCTAACGCCACTCGATAGAACATCGCGTGCAAAAATGTCTAAATAAAAACATCCCTCGACCCAGGTTCTTTTATTGTGTTCTGGTTGAAGAAACTGAATTTTTTAAGTCTTCGAAGACACTTTTGTCCCGTAAAAAGGGTTCAAGTCTGCAACCAAGGACACTTTGCGTCCGTGGTGATTCATTCTGCCCCACTTCACCCTAGTGTCGAATCAGCCTCTACCAATCATCGTTTATTCTCAAGGATTCCTGTTGACATTAGATTCATTTTGTTTACATCATTTCAACTAAGTAACTACTCAGAAGATTTACTTTTTTACTAACGTAAAGCCTATATATTTTGCTTCTCATAATAACAAATGAATTGATCAGAATTCAAGACGATTGATACAGGTCGATATTGCTCCAAATTCTGTCATAAAATGTATGTCACGTGGCATTTACGATGCGCAAAATTACCCATCCAAGTCACTTCAATTCTTGTTATTCGCGAGGATGTTCACGTGACATATACTTTGAGACAGACAACGGATAAATACAGAGAGTTTTCATTAAATACCATGTAGAAAGCTAGTAAGGTGCATGAGAAAAAAGTTAACTGCAAAAGAGAATAAAGAAACAGAAGCAGAAGATAAGGGAGTTAAAAAACAAGACAAAATAATTTTTTATCTACAGTGAAAATTTATCATTATGTGGTTAAAAGGAGAAAAATTTAAGTATAGTGCCTCATCGCGTCATAAAAATCGCGTCAAAAAGCCATTGCTGATCATGATCCTACATGGCCACAAAGGGGAGTTACATATGATATAAGAGTAGTTTCGAGTTCAGCTTCTCTTTGCTTTGCCTTTCATTCGAGGCGCAAAGGATTCTGGTTGGCAGTTAGTCTTTTTATGTAAATTCAGCTTTAGGCGATTTTTGTGCCTACCCTAAATGCACTTTGTTGAGAAGTGGCTGTAAAGTTTGAGACCCCGTTTACACTGTACTGATACATTTATGGATCTGGAACAAAAGTGTATCAGATCTGCCGCTAATTTAAACTGTTCTTGCTTATCAGAAGGGGTGACAGGGGGGGGGAGCTAATAACTGCCGGTAAATATAGTACAGTTTATCACATCAATAAAAGGAATTCTGAAAAGAGGTCTTCAGTTTCTTGTCACCAATGGGAAAGGCAAACCACTCCTGAACATGTCACAGTCGCATCTGTGTTACACAGTCGCATCTGTGTTATACAGTCGCATCTGTGTTACACAGTCGCATCTTTGTTATACAGTCGCATCTGTGTTACTGCCGGCACTGTTAAATTCCAAGAACTTCCATTGACGAAATTGTTATTGGTACCGACTTACATAGGCTTGGTACCGGTACCCCTATTTTTGGTGCCAGGTTCCACCACATTTGCAAAGTGTTGTACCAGGTGGTGCCACTACCCTAATGTCCCCTCGTATCAGTTACATTTTTGTTCCTCCCATCTATAGAAAAATCTTGCTTAGAAGCAGTGTAAATGCATTTAAATAGTAACAAATTTGCAACGGATCGAAGCTGTTTCATTACAGTGTAAAATTGGTCGAAGACTGCGTTCACACCATGTCGGCACATTTTGAACATGGAGAAATGTGACGCGTATATAGGCCCCTCGTTTCCACGCAAATGGCACGTTTCTTGCTGGTAGATTTTGAAAACGGTCGAATTGAAAACGAAACTCTAACCAGAACATTTTGGAAACGGCATCGTATGAACACTTGAAAATGATGAAAACAGAAAGATTTGTCGACATTCTTGAAACGAGGCTGATCGGTTCTTAGGGTGTAGGTATATATTTCTTTGGCATAAACATCTTGCAACAAGTCTTTTACCGCCAAATTTCCTACCGTTTTCAAAATGTGCCGGCATCGTGCGAAGGTAGTCCTATATGTGCCATTGTGAATCAAAGACATTTTGCTACCTTAAAGGGGTTCCATCACTAGATTATCAACAAATCCTTAAACAAAATTGTTTGCTGTAAGTGTCCATTGTTTTGGGCAATATCTCTGGTGGCTTCATCCAAGCGAAGCTAGAAAAGAGCTATCCGAGCCATCGTAAGAGATATTAATATTGGGTTTGTTCGTCTATGAAGCACAAGGATTGATCTTAGAAATAACGCTTTTATCTGAAAGATGAAAATGCTGTGTGATAATGTGTTTAGGACGAATTCCGCTGAATTACGATTCTCGATTTTCGTAGAATTTGGTATTTGCAATTATGGACAAACGACAAATTGTGGTGAACTGCGATGAACTGGAATGAAATGCGACATATGAAACCAATCTTAAAGATTGTAGTTGGAGGCCACTTGATATGAATGCTTATAGTTAGAAAGAAGTAACTTTATTTTCATCAGAACTCACAAGCCTGAAGGTTTTTGGGTAGCTCTAGAAGGCTTATAATGCGAGCGAAGCGAGTGCTTTTACTTCATAGTAATGACAAAGCTCCAGCGAGTGAAGGTACGTTGTTTTTAACTTCATGTTAGAAGATCATTTGCAGTTATTTGAACATCTATATCACAGAGATTTCATGATCTCTGTTTCAAAATTAAAATGGCATCTTGAGTTTAAAGCTAACTCTTCGTGCTTCGCAATGGGCCAAACCAAACATATCTTTTACAATTACCCTGATATATGTGGATCTTTCACGGTTAGTTATTTTGTACCTCAGATGAAGCCAAAAAACCACAATCCTCGCCAAAACCTCTTGTCACGAACTATGTAAAATCATTTTTTATCGTTTTTCGACAAAATCATAGTGCCTACTAATTCAGCAGAAATATTCTGTAAAGCCCCCTTCCCACCAAGTCAATGTTGTTTGTCTTGACTTGGATGACAAAATGGAAATCAAATGAAGAAGGATACTTGCTGCATGAGTTTTTCAGAGATGCAGAAATCAACAAAATTGACTTGGGGGTGGTAAAGGGGGCATAAAGGGGGATATTTGCTCTTCAGATCCACATTTTTTGTGTTGTGACAAGGGTTTTGGCGAGGATTGCAGCTTGAGAAAACAATGGATACGTTCCTAACACTATGGTTTTGCATATTTGTTATAATTTGGTGGCGGAGGCCTGAAGGCCAGGTACTCTTACATGAATTGAAATCAGATAATTTACGTTTGCACGACCTCAATATTATCATCATCACCCTCATCATCATTATAAATATTCACAAATGCATCATCACCACTCCCCGTCAACGGTGAAACTATTGGGCCCTTTTCAATAGGCTTGGTGAGTTCACGAGCACGGGGGTCGATACATTTGCAATATCTCCTTTCACCTTCTTTTACATATGGGAATTTAACTCTTCCACCCCCTTTGATCGTAGCTGGACAGCACTTTCCGTTGTCATAGTTACAATGTTTGTTGTTGTTGTGGCAGTCACAGAATTCGTTACCTTGCAGTTGCTCTTTGCATGATGGGAAACAGTAAATTGTGCTTTGATGTGGGGACCACGTGCGATTTGGTAAACACAACAATTCGATGTTCAACAACTCTTCTTGTCCCTGAAAGTAATAGCAAGCGTCAGATCTAATTTCTACCCAAATGCTAGCATCTCTTCTTGATCAATTCGCAAGCGAGACTCGTGTTAGGTAAGTTAGTATGCAACTTTTCTCCCACTGAACACATTCAGTGTGGCAAATGAAAATTTCTCATATGAAAATTCTACAGCCAAAAAAGCGAATCGTTTGCGGTTCATGCAAGTATTTTAGGATAATTTGGATAATTTTAGGATAATTAATTTCTCAACCAATAAGGAATATGGCTTCTTCCACCAATATAGCCGGAGCAAATCCAACAGAAATTGACATCTTTTTTTAACATTCAACAACAACAACAACACGGAGACACATGCCTAGCCAAATACACCGAATATTTCTCAATTACGAAATGAGATTCAAGACGCTTATCAATCATCAACAAAGCCTTCAGCATTGAAGTTGCAGATTACTATTGTAGAAGCAGAATAAACAAACGCCGCAATGAAAGCAGTGTTGAATGTTCATACGATGGATTGCTTTGGTACAGCATGCTCTACCAAGAGATGGTAGCGACTTGCTTACTTTTATCTCAACATTATTACCCTTCTGCTTATATTTTGGTATGCACGTTCCTTCCACATTATTTTACAAGAATTAGACGTTCGTTGGCCAAAGATCTTCATGTCTCCTTTTGAAATTACAATAGCTGAAATGATCTTGTTTTACGATATTAGAATGCTACTTACCCTTATCACAACATCATAATCCTTCTTCTTACATTTTGGTATGCACGTTCCTTTCACATTATTTTACAAGAATTAAACGTTCGTTGGCCAAAGATCTTCATGTCTCCTTTTGAAATTACAATAGCTGAAATGATCTTGTTTTACGATATTAGAATGCTACTTACCCTTATCACAACATCATAATCCTTCTTCTTACATTTTGGTGTGCATGTTCCTTTCACATTATTTTCACAAGATTCAAACATAATTTCTTTCGTTGATAAAAGATCTTCACATCTTCCTTTGTAATTACAATAATCGAACTCTGATGACCATTTACCATTCGCTTCACACATCACCTCATGCGTTCGCTGAAAAATAGAAGACTGTTTTTTGACACTTAAATCGCATAACAAATCTGTAAAAAATGTTCTTGATGTAAATGATTCCGAGAACTGAGCTCGAAATGAAGACATTTCAGGTCGAGCAACCAATTCTTTTATCATAGCTTAATGATATATTGGTTAGTTACTGAAGGGCCTATAGAAACATTACTAAACCATAAAATTACCTCATCTTTTGGGCAAGCTGTGCTGCAAATACTTCCATAGTTATTTCTATCACTGCAGTTATAAACTAGACTGGCAAATGTCGATAATTCCGGACACTTTATTGCAACACATTTGGAATCTGACAGCCATTTTCCATCTTCTTTACACGTCAATTGCGCATGTTTGCCAACAGCATTTTTGGATAGTGCAACCAAAGTGAAACCGAGACGACATCGAAAACTAGAAATAAGATGAATTATCAATCATCATCATCATCATAATCATCATAATCAACATCATCATCATCATCATTATCATCATCATC
Organism: Aurelia sp. 4 Dawson et al 2005; assembly: GCA_964019985.1. Classification (NCBI taxonomy): domain Eukaryota; kingdom Metazoa; phylum Cnidaria; class Scyphozoa; order Semaeostomeae; family Ulmaridae; genus Aurelia; species Aurelia sp. 4 Dawson et al 2005. The sequence goes on along the minus strand of OZ026499.1, from coordinate 269,686 downwards.
ATCATCATCATCACCATCAAAACCTTGTCTAAAATTGGTGAATAAATAGTTAATAATACTTATTAAAAGCAACTATCACAATATAATAAAATCTTTACAAATTGTACTGTTGTATCCTTTGCTATCTCATTTTGTGACTACTCTTTTAAAAATTTCTAAACGTATTAGCTCTCTTCAGTTCATCATCTAGAGTATTCCGCAGAGAATTATAGGGAAGAATTTTGTCCATACCAAGGTAACTGTGCTGATAAAGGCCTGCAAAGGTCTCGCGCAATATACGGAGGATTTAGATTGCTCATGGCCTTATGAACTTCAGTCAAGAATCTGCAGGTTCTTTTGATGGACTATAGGCCCTGTTTCAACGTCCTTTCTGAACTACGGCAAAATGAGTTGCTTTGTCAAGCATATGAAAGGTGTCTCATCCGCATGTTAGCCTTTTACACGACCGAGCTTAACTTCAGTTATCTAAAGGAACCTGTCTAAGTTGATCGACTATTCTCTCACCGTAATCTACTAATCACATTTCAAATATCAGCTTACCTACAAACAGTTCCCATATCATTTCGTCTTCTTGCTTTCATATGATTTGCTTTGCATCTACTATCTAATGGATCACTGTTTTCAATCTGCGGAGGAGAAGGGCAATACATTTGACACGATGCCTGTCTTGCTGACCATAATCCATCTGCCAAACATGTTATTTGATTGTCAACTCCTACGATATGTGATTTGCCAATGCAATTGAATGTACATGTGCTTTTATATGTTGTCCCCTCTCTGCAATCTGTGTGATATGAAAAGTGCTTAGCAAAATGAGTTTACTGAACGTTATTCATATTTTTGCCGTTTGTGTGCCTAGTGAACCACTGAAATTAGAATAAAAGAAATCAAAACTCATTATTACTATTTAAGTTTCTCGAAAATTCGATTCCTCCTATCAACTCTATTTACTTAGTATTCTATTTGTTGCAATTTGAATTTGCTGTTTTAGGGCCCTCTATGCGTTCCTTGAAGCTTATTGCAAGGTTCTATTTTTAGTATGGGGCGTTAGGGGAAAGAAATGTTCCTCAAGGATCAGATCTAAGCCCATTACTGATCAATTGTTATACATAGCATTACAGGAACAAAATATTCCCCAAGGATCAGGTCTATGTTCACTGCTGATATAAACAGCATTACAGCAAGGGTATGCCCCTATATGATCAGATCTAGGTTAATTTTTGTATATAGCATTAGAGAGAAAAGATATTCCTAAAGGATCAGATCTTGGTCCATTGTTGATTATTTGTTATTAACAAGAATACCACTGAAGAAAGCATTCACATCTTCCTTCGATGAAGAATGCACTGAAGAATGCAAAATGTGTTCACATTTACCTAATTCCGCTCTCTTGATCTTTATCTTTCCACAATCAACTGGAATACATTTGATGTCTATTTTACTCCATTTTCCCATTATACATTTCACTGTTACGCTCTTGGTCGGTCTATGACCTTTATCGCATACCACTTTACAAGAATCACCATCTTTTGTGCCTAAAAGGAAAGAGTTTGTGCCCATCACCATCATCATCATCACCATTATCATCATCATCATCATCATCATCATCATCATCATCATCATCATCATCATCATCATCATCATCATCATCATCATCATTACCATCATCATCATCATCATCATCATTACCACCATCATCATCATCATCATCATCATCATCATCATCACTATCATCATCATCACCATCATCATCATCATCATCACCATCATCATCACCATCATCATCACCATCATCATAATCATCATCATCATCATCATCATTATCCTCATCATCCTCATCATCATCATCATCATCATCATCATCATCATCATCATCATCATCATCATCATTACCATCATCATCATCCTCATCATCATCATCATCATCATCATCATTACCATCATCATCATCATCATCATCATCATCATCATCACTATCATCATCATCACCATCATCATCATCATCATCACCATCATCATCACCATCATCATCACCATCATCATAATCATCATCATCATCATCATCATCATTATCCTCATCATCCTCATCATCATCATCATCATCATCATCATCATCATCATCATCATCATCATCATCATCATCATCATCATCATCATCATCATCATCATCATCATCATCATCATTACCATCATCATCATCCTCATCATCATCATCATCATCATCATCATCATCATCATCACCATCATCATCATCATAATCATCATCATCATCATCATCATCATTATCCTCATCATCCTCATCATCATCATCATCATCATCATCATCATCATCATCATCATCATCATCATCATCATCATCATCATCATCATCATCATCATCATCATCATCATCATCATTATCATAACATTATCTAAAATTGGTGAATAGGTAGTTAATAAAACTAATTAAAAGCAACTATCACATATAAATTCCTTTATTCTTTTACATATTTATAGTAGGCTAAAATAAGAATAGCTAATCTAAGGTCAATAAAGGCCTACCATTCATTATTTACATAACCTACAATTTGATTAAAAACAGGGCTATCAACTTATGTTACAGAATAAAAAAAAGTCAGAGGCACACCCTTTCTGAAACCCAACTTTTTGGATGGCTATATGTACCGGGTGAGTCAATAAAAATGCCCGACGTTTGAAAAATTTCTGATCCCTCAATATCAAAGCAATGATGTTGAAAACTGTCTTGTTTTATCCCCGATATGTCAAGCTTGGTTCAGTAATTTGTCCGGCTTTAATCGGTCATTTCTTCCCGTCGAAATGGGAGATTTTCTGCAGAAAGCCCCTTTCGAAAACCTGCAAAAACGAGTGAAAACAGCAAGCAAAATTTCCCTTTGTTCTCCTTCCTTGCAATAATGACTCTTGGATGTGCTCATGTATTTTGTCCTCATGGGAGAATGGAATCCCCCTGAATAAGTTATTCACACTAGGGGGAAGACTTTTCAACCCGCCAAAAAGAAAGCACGCGCTAAAGCGTGCTGAAAGTCATCGCTGTGAGTTAAACACATTAGGGACTTGCTTGATTTTGTAGCACGTTTTTAAGGTTTCTCAGAGGGACTCAATTTAGAAAATTGCCTAAAGAATCTGAATGGAGTGACCGATTTTAGCCAGGAAAATTTCTAAAAATAATTGAACATGTTAGCTATTTAATCAAATATTGCAAAATATCGTTGCTGATATATTCAGGGAGCAGCAGCCTTTCAAACACCGGGCGTTTTTCTGACTTACCCGGTATATCTGTATATTTATATATATTCTCAAAAGCTCAGTGTGTGTGTGTGTGTGTGTGTGTGTCTCCAATAATCACATTTGCATAATCTCGCTCTTTTAAAACAGCTTCCCTCCTCTAACTTTAATGAAAAATCAAGACATGTTTTCAAAAAATTGTTCCAAGTATTCGCTGATTAGTATGACAGTAATTTACATACCTGTACACGAAACAACCATCTTTTTAATTACCAAAGGTTTACATGAAGGCACTTTCATATTAAAAGGATTGCAACTTTGGGTTGCTGGGTTGTAGTACTCCTTCGTCGCAACGTCGCATGAACTTGCTACAAATGGGTCAAGCTTTGTTGATGATTGCAATGCTACTGCTGAAATTGCAATACCATAAAAAGAGAAACGTATTCTCACGGCTTTTGTCTTAAAATATGGCTTTGTCATATCATGCAAAACGGGGATTGTGACTGGATGACGTTTACAATCGATTCGAATATTACCGGCACCAATCTTATGCCATTTCTTCTTTGTATCAATGAGTTCAATCCTTGCATCCTGATGTTTACCTGCTTTCAACTCAGACCGACCATCTGACGCTATGTATATGACAACTGCGGAGGCGACAACAGGCTTCGCAAACGTTGCTATAAGCCAATAATTTCCATCATATGAAAATTGATTCCATGGGTGCCAGGATATCTTTCTCGAAGGCTCAGAATGGATGCATTTCTGGAAGAGTAAATTAATTCGAGTTTTTGATAAATGGTATTATGCATGGACTCTCATAAGAACTTGAACATTTCCATCCTCTTGTCCAAAGGCTCAAAAGACATTTCTTATGATTATGGTCTATTTTGGTTTCTTCCTTAGAATTTTGTCTCAACAAACTTTTTCCTTCCATTGGTGTGGCAGACACACTGCTCCGGATGGAGATTCTTTGAACTGATTTTTGTACTATTTTGCCAGTTTACTGTTATAAAACTTTGACAAGTTTGCACAAGGCAGCTGACTTTCGTGCCAATAGGCCTGTTTACTTGCAAGAAAAGAGGTTTTGTAGCCAGCGTGCAAATCTGGTAAATTTTGTGACGGAAATGAAACTGCGAGCTGTAGCAAGAAGTTGCTTCGGATCTCGGAACGCTTTTCAAAGGGTTAATGAACAAATCTGACATTTCTTTTGAGACAGAGATCAATATCACAGCTTTCTGTTTGACAATGTCTGCCAAGAAAATATAGTTTCCACCATCTTTCTAAAAAAAATAGGGTCTGCAGTGGTGAACTGGATAGATTTGGGTGAAACGGGCAGTGTTAATTCTGGAAAACGGAAGATCGGGAAAGGTTCGGGAACTGATATACCAACATTCATAATGTCAAGGAGGATATTTCAAATAGCAGCAATGAGAGGAAACCCGTGAATCAAAATTTTACTAAAACTTTGCCATATTCTTTACTCCTCCCATTTCACCCTAAACTTACACAAGTTACCCTAAGCTTACACAGTTTACCCTTAGCTTACACAGTTTACCCTAAGCTTACACAGTTTACCCTAAGCTTACACAGTTTACCCTTAGCTTACACAGTTTACCCTAAGCTTGCACAGTTTACCCTAAGCTTACACAGTTTACCCTAAGCTTACACAGTTTACCCTAAGCTTACACAGTTTACCCTTAGCTTACACAGTTTACCCTTAGCTTGCACAGTTTACCCTAAGCTTACACAGTTTACCCTTAGCTTACACAGTTTACCCTAAGCTTACACAGTTTACCCTTAGCTTACACAGTTTACCCTTAGCTTACACAGTTTACCCTTAGCTTACACAGTTTACCCTAAGCTTACACAGTTTACCCTAAGCTTACACAGTTTACCCTAAGCTTACACAGTTTACCCTAAGCTTACACAGTTTACCCTAAGCTTACACAGTTTACCCTAAGCTTACACAGTTTACCCAAGCTTACACAGTTTACCCTAAGCTTACACAGTTTACCCTAAGCTTACACAGTTTACCCTAAGCTTACACAGTTTACCCTAAGCTTCACAGTTTACCCTTAGCTTACACAGTTTACCCTAAGCTTACACAGTTTACCCTTAGCTTACACAGTTTACCCTTAGCTTACACAGTTTACCCTTTGCTTACACAGTTTACCCTAAGCTTACACAGTTTACCCTTAGCTTACACAGTTTACCCTTACCTTACACAGTTTACCCTAAGCTTGCACAGTTTATCCTAAGCTTACACAGTTTACCCTTAGCTTACACAGTTCACCCTAAGCTTACACAGTTTACCCTAAGCTTACACAGTTTACCCTTAGCTTACACAGTTTACCCTTAGCTTACCAATTTGACTGCAGTAGATCCTACTTACCAGATCACGTGGCGGGGGGCCAGCGATGACATCATATGATTTGCGATGACGTCTGTGTTTCTCATTTCCATGTGCACTTACTGCCCATTGCTGTTCAAATCCATCTGGAACATAAAACCCACAATCAACAATACTTATTCTCTTCTCAAACTCTTCACAAATTCCATCTCCCTCATATTTATAACATATGCTTGGTTGCCCTTTACATCTGAAAACGTCTTCTTTCTTGCATTGAACACTACACCCGTCTCCATCTCTTGAATTTGCATCATCACATTCTTCTCCATTTCTTCTTTCTATTATTCCATCACCACAAAAGCCTGACTTTAATGAGAACTTCAGTGGCAAAGATGGGGGGCTGACGTGGTTTCCAATTGCTGTTTGGACATAATATTTGTAGTATGTATCTTCTCCTACCTCCCTATGACAAAGAAACTTTTTCAACATATGAAGCATTACAATATGCCTCAACACCAACAATAATGGTGAGTGATTATAACAATATATGGTCAGTGCTTATGGCAATAACAATGTCAACATAGAACATTAGGTATCAAAATAGCAGTAGCAACTATAACAGTAAAGTAAGAGTACCGTTGAAAGAGCGTTTGCATGTGGTATGTCCATTACAGAGTCTGTGGAATAAAATTCTCTGCTTACTCAACACGACCTTCTTACAATTATGTTAAAGATAACTTTTATTGGGGCAGAGGGTCTTCCTTTTCAATTATCCAATGGTCTATTAAGGGTATTTTGATATTAATGAGACTGCAATTGTTCATCCTCCATACATTAAACAAATTTTCTTTTCCTAGGTGCTTCCATATAGAGTTAGAGGATTTATTTCGTTTAAGTTTATTTTCGAATTTGATTAGTTTCTTTTACACACAAGCCAGATTTACTTATTCTTATTAAAAAGAAGTTGACAACAACAACAATAGTATACTTAAACAAGCAGCAAATAACGAAAGCAGCCTCGATTCTGTTACAGATAATTGGCAACGGGGCTGCTGAAAGTTTACTCACTTGTCTTCAAACCTTGTGGTCTTTACTCTCATTGGTTCTCCTGACTGAAAAGGAGGCTCTCTGCTGACAATATACTCAATACGAGGACAGCCTTTGCAATGTTGACTGTTTTCCTCAGAAATGAGTTGAACTGCATCAATGCCAATGTTCTTTCCAGAGGGTCGAATTCGCACTTTCTTGGTTGCCTTGTTTGTGACAATGCGTTTTGTGTATGGCATGTCACATTGTGCATATACGGAACCTGGAAAAGAGCACAAATCTAGTGTGGAATACTCCAACGTGACACGACTCTAATTGGACTCCTTTCTCTTGTTGCAAATGTATATTAGCAAGAAACTGGCAGCATTTAATCAAAAATCTTTGAAAATTAAATGTTTCGCAGGTTTTGATTGCAATCAACAGTTGACAATTTTGCCCTGAAGATAGGAAACGATATCAACCCTTTTAAGATTTTGAAAACATTGGAGATAACGCTAAAACACTATCTTTTCAGAGACAGCTTCATTTGGACATTCATTTGAGATTCTGACATCGCGCACTTCCTTTGGTATCCTGCCTGGAAGGGGAGTGAAGGAAGTACTGTTTTTAAAGCAATCACTTGTTTGCTTTGCTTGTAACACAGAACAGGAACCACTTGTCAGATTGACTCAAACAACGTCTCAAACCCTAAGTAGCTGTGTAAATCAGGGGGTAACTAAAGTAAAAGTTCTTCCACTACAGCCGCTCAAACAAGAAAAATACTTTGGAACATCTTTTACAGTACTAATGCTTGAATCGAAGTATTACAAGCTACTTACCCAACGACGTAATACTGTTGTCGACATGCAGAAGTTCAATGTCAATAGTCCCACGATCATGATTATATGTCACCCATATTTTTATAGCACTTGGAATTACCTCTTTCTCAAATCCCAAATCAATAAAACCCGTTTCAACGTTACTGCTCAGATCGGGAACCCAAACTCGAGAATCTGTAAAACATCTCATCGCATCAGGAGAGCCAATAGCTTGATGAGGTACTTGCGATTCTTCGTGTTTGGGCATAATTGGCGAATATGCAGTTACAGCAAACTGTCGAAGCTTTGTTTCATGAATATGGCATCTATTACAGTTCGTTACAGCGTAATCATTGCCGATACTAAGCGGTGGCAGCCATTCAAATTGCGCTGTTCCCATAGCAAAGGAGAGAATCTTTGGTTTAATAGGGATAGTCGAAGGCTCACTGCCAAGACTCCAACCTCGACACAGATAATCAATATAGCAATGCATGCGAGAGACCTGGTCCTTCGTGAAATGATCAGGACATTGAGCTCCTCCGTAACCCATGTAATTTCGATAAGGTGCTTTTTTGAATCGTTTTATTCCACATATTCCTCCTGAAGGTTCATGACATTTATGATTTATAGGTGTCGGATTAGTATCTGCGCAAAGATCTCCAAGTTCCATCGACGCATGCGTTTCAAAACATGGATCGTCACAATCCGTTTCACTAATACCTCTGTGCACGTGCCATAGGCCTAAATTATGGCCTAATTCATGGATCATATCACTCATTCCTTCCGTCTTCCCAAACCGGTCCGCGTTTAATACCGTACCTCCTTGTATGCCATGTGCGAATTTGTCCCATGGAAATGTTGCTTTACCATTTAGATTTGAACTCAGTTTCCCTAAGTATACGTTTAGAAATTTGCGATTATCGAGTCCTAGCGTCTCTTTCAGCTCCTTTATGGTTATGTAGGCCCGATTTGGTGATTTTGGATCAAAGCAGGTCTTAGATGTTTTCCCAAAATCTTTGTCACAGCAATCTCCTCCATCCCATTTGTAGTAGGCTATGTTACATTCCTGATTACATTTTCCATCCCCCAACAAAGACGGGTCACATTTAGGGCAGTTGAAACCTTCTTTACAATTATTTCGTTCCTGTCTTTCGCAATCGCCCCCATCATATCCAGTAACTTTTAGATTACATTCATCCTGACAATAGCCATTACCTATCTTACTCGGATTACAAGTAAATAAAATCGTTTTTTCTTTTAAACTTGTGTTGTGTATTTCATGAATACTAAGTTGCCATGTTATATTATGTTTTGAAAATGCAGAATTCAGTTTTTTATGTTGTTTCTTTACTTGTTTTGTTGTGACCAGAGGGTTCTTTCCATCATCATCAGCAAAATAAATTAATCGATATCGCAATAACCTTTCTCTCCTTAAATTGATATTCTCTTTATAGCCTCGCACTACATCAGGATTGTCACATACTGTCACGCCACAAAGAGGCTTTCGTGCCTCGATCTGATGTAAATCCTTTGGCACAGTAGAAACAACAAATTCTGGTAACGAGACCGTCACTGGCTTGTATGAATATTCAAATTTCCCATCATTAGGAACTTCATCGAATTTCTCGTACAACGCTAATTCTTGATTGTTTAAATTAAACTCAGTCTTGAACATATCGCGTACAATTGCACGCTGACTTTTAGCTACGTTCCACAACCGCACATCATCAATTGTCCCTCGGAAAAAACGAGATAGACGTGAGTCACCACCTAATTCAAGCACTTGACATTTCTTAACGGGGACTGATGAAACAGGACTTAATTCTTTGTGGCTAGCTCCAACTTGCGCTTGGTTTATAAACAGTTTTACTGAAGTACCATTGAATACAGCAGCAAGGTGTACCCATGTGTCCGGTCTAAAACTTTCATGTGCAACTATTTCATGAGGTTCTTTATTCCTATGCGTCTTCAAAGCAAAGTAAAATCTCATATCACGACCCTTTTGTGTTTCTTTTAATCCTAAATGCCATAACTCCGAGCCTGTATGAGTAAGACAACGATCGTAAAAATTCAAGATTGGTACTCCGGATAATTGTCCTCCTTCAGGCTTGATCCATAATTCTACTGTAAATTCATGATTACTGAGCGTTGCTGTCCGTAATTTAACAATTTGTGATCCAGAGAAATAGGCAGAGCGTCCAACTTTATGGTATAATGAGTTATGATTTATAAGATGTCCGAGGACTTCCAATTCATCCCTCCGGACACGTTTCGTTGATGTTCCGCATCCATACTTAGGGCCGGAATGCCCGAGGGCATCGGTAACTAGAATCGACAAAATGAGAAGTCCATTTCCTAACATTATTCCTGACTCTCGTGAAGTTTTCAACAAATGCTCGACCTCTTCAGTCCTTTCAATAAATGTCTTTGCTGTTCGTGAGTTAGAGTTTCAGTGCTCCATTCTAAAACAGTTCTAGATGAAATCAGTAAATGGCAATATTTAAGTCCTTCCTCAGATTAATGGGCGATGGCGAAATTTCCTGCCACCTGACGCATTGCTGTTGCAAACAATTGCCTCTTGAAAGGTTTCCGTGTTTGCTATTTCCTTTTCGATGAGTCTCTTTCTTCCTTTATGCTAGAACTGAGCTTCAGCAGTTGCGTCAGGCTCAAGCATCTTCAGGATATTTCAGTTACCAAAGTTTCCACATTGCGTGAGTCATTTCCTAAAGCAAAACATAAATGAATCGCATCAAACTTTTACGAGCATTTGCAAGCAGAGAATAGGTCAGTTGCCTTAACTTTTGATGAAACTGAAAGTTTTTCAATCCCAAAATCTAAGTTGCATCATTCTTGCATTTGTGTGCCCGTTCACAAGAGAAAAGAGGCCATCAAAACTGCTTCTATTCAATTTTGATGAAAGTTATTATCGTTCGTAACTTCAATTATGAAGTTGCATCATTCCTATTTGGGAATAAAAACGTCAGCTTATGATCCGGTAAATTTTGATCATTCAGCCAATCAAATTCAATATTTTGTTTTCCTAATAATAATCACTCAAATGGAGTGTTCGTAATACTGGATCATTCGCATCTCACGTGCGTTAATAAGTTAACCAATAAAATAGCAAATGACAGATAAATTAAGACCTCGGCCCAAAGGCCTATCCACATTGGAAGGTTCAAGCACTCAAGTGGTGTATCAGACTGAACTTGTGACCTGGATTCCCCTATTTCCTTGCGTCAACAAATCAATGAATGTTGGTAATCAAGGGGGTCAAGATCACAATTGTAGTGTTTATCTGGTGTCTCTCCGTCCTGGCCCAGAAGCACCCTCGAATTACGATGATTTTTCAAGTGCAAGAACTTTTTTAGTATATGATGCCTGCAGCTGAAAAGATCGAAGGTACTCCTTTCATATTTCAAAAAAATTTTTCCCTCTACTTTCAAAATACAAGATGACTTTTCATGATAAGTGAATGGCTGAAGAATTCAAAGATTCCCTTCAACATCAGAGATGGGTTTTTAATTCAGGGCCTCAGGCAGCTGGTGCTGATTGGAGGCTATTGTTCTTAAAACGATAGAGAACAATACATCATCTTAATGCTTGTGACGCAGTACAATCGTTTTCAAAATTATTGGGGGCTTGAATCCCCTGCCCCCGCTTCCTACAGCCCTGCAATCGAAGGTGTTATGTCGTAGTAGTGAAATCTGTTCACTTTGCAGCTAGGATAGTCAGGCATTATGCTAAGACAAGAGGTCGCATCTTTGTCCTTCTGCGATCAGCGCTTGGAGCGAAAACAACTCAAATTTACCTTTACCTTCACCTTCGCCTTGAAGTACAAACGTTCTCTGTATCATCTTATTTATAGCCAACAAATGGTTACTGCTCCCCAAGTAATATACATTGATTTAAAAGTTACCTCATGCATCTCATTTGTTTCAAAGTTAATGTGACGCACTCTTCAAACTCCAATTCCGAGCGGTAAATGTTTGAACCGAAGAAATATCACTGGCAAAGAATTCCGAAATATACGCGGTAAATTATATCTCTGCAATTTCTAAGTCGATATAAATTCTTCAGTCTCCAAGTCATAAATATCCAATACAGACAGAATTCTCTTAATTTGTTGAAATCTAACCAGTTCTTGAAAGTTCGATTGTGAACAAACACTATGTTGGATTTGAAGATCTCACATTGTAGATTTCCTCTGATGTCTTTTTTTGAAGCAAAGTTTCACAATTGCCAAGATGGAACGATTGAAAGAAATTGAATAGAAGGAAACAGTTTTGAAAGATCTCACATCTTTATGCTTCTTTTCTTTTCTTCAATGCTTAAGCCTTTTGTAACTGTCAGCTGGACTACTTTGGCGGTACCACTTTCAACTAGTCATCTTTAAACGTCACAATCAAATTCTTGTTTTCTACATTGATTTAGTTTGCTCTTAGCTATTCACTCTTTGATTTCGTCATCTTTTTCATGTTGACGGTGAAGAGTTTGTCGGAAGATCACAAGGGATTGATTGGCAGCTGCATGTCAATAGAATGCATTGTTTCTTTGTTCAGTGCAATGGCGGCGGGATCTTTTTAGCGCCAACTTCCGACATCACAGAAGTAGAGAAGACCTTATTGAATTCGCGACCCAATGTCATGACGCTCAGGGTGGTGGGGATCTTCCTGGGATCGAATAATCCTGTCCGCCTGTTGTGGCTCCAAAGTCAGAGGATTAAATCACTGCGCCACAACTCCAATAAATAACCGAGAGAAGCATGTGAATTATCGATTTGAAAGCCTCAAGAACAGATCTCACACTTTTAACGCAGCCTGCCATGATGGTTGCTTTCTATATGCTCATTTCAATTTTATTGAATCCACTCATGTGTGAAATCCTTTCTTCACAAGACATTCGCTTTGTATTTTGAGAAAGCTGAATCTTTCGTTTAAAAAGTTTGCCATGTCCCTACCTGACTATGGTTTTTTAAGGGCACAATTCGCAATATACTGTGGTATCTTTCAGAAAAAAGAAAACCTACACCAGGTATAGTTGTTTTAGCAACATGACACCCATACACGTTTCAAAGTCATCAGATACACTTGGCGCGGTGTTCTTGGACCGTTCTAGACTAGCTTGTGCAGATTTTAGGATGGCGATCTATCTCTATCAACTAACTTTTAAGCAAGAACTGCAATTTCTAGGATTCAAAATTCACATCTGTTCCTCCAACTTTTCAGACTGTCCCTTTGCGAAATCATGTTTACTAGTTTGCAAACGAAACTTATCATAGCTGTCTGGAAATGTCACCATCAAGTTTTCGGTCTTGCAATAGTGATAGGATTTTTTTTGGCGCATTGAAAAATTCCTTAGGACATATATGAAGGTTGAAATTAGCCTAAGCCATAGCAACAAAGACTGAATTCTCGTCTACTGCAGAAAACAGATTTTCTATCAACAGAATTCACGCTTAAAGCTGTTTTTATTCCGACTGAGACAATTTTATAGTGAAATTTACAAAACATTTATCTTATTTATGCTCTCAGTTCATCACGCTAAAACTGAAATTTTCACATCAAAACTGAAAATGCCTATGCTCATGAAAATAGCATTCCATTACAGAAGCTGACATGAAGCAGGATAAACACGAAAAATATTCTTTACTGTGAGCACGACTCCTTGTCTTCTGCTCTGGCTAGCAAGGCTCCTACCATTCAAGATATTACAGAAAATTGGAAACGAAAAAAGTAGCATATAAAATGGACAAGATTTCTTACTCGTTCTGGTCTATACTCTCTTCTCTGGTGTCTTTGGCATTAAACATGAACAAGATTCCTTACTTGTTGATTTCAACACCCTCTGGTCTGGTGTCTTTAGTGAACGTGCACTTCCTCTGCCGCGCTATTCAAGGATGGAAGCAAGACGAGAACTGGCAAGGTGATTTCGTGTTACGAACGACCTTTTGAGTTCGGCTCCGTTCACTCGCTGTGTTTTCCATGCTGTCCTTCCTGTCGCCTTGGAACTGTTGTTTTTTTAAGCTAACTATTTTAAACACTTCATATCGTACGATAGCAAATGACGTATTTTGAGAGGTTGTTGTTACGACATCTTCTAGATTTTGATTAATTTTTCATTTTGATGACCCAATCAAGGGTAAATTTAAATAAATCAATAGCCTTTAAATATTCATTTGCGTTCCGTTAGTCAGGGTCAGAACGTCCATGAGTGTGACGTTATTCAAATGGATGTGACTTTGAATCCAGACTCCACGCTGTATACGCACAAATGGAAAATACTAAAACGATAGAAGCCTCTTCCAGGAATCTAAAGAAACGCAACCAGAAGCAACCAGAGGCTAGCAGTTAAAAGTTGAGAAAGGAAATGTTTTATCATCGTTCTTTTAGTACCCAGGCCCCTTGGAATCATAAGCTATTAAGGTTAGGTTAAAAAGGAAATAGTTGGTTTTCCTAGACTACCCCCGAGTCCTGGTCGCATGAATTGTAACCAAATATTAAGGCGGACTGATCGAGAATCAATTTATACCTTCGAGCACAGGTTGCTGTTACCGAAATATCAACCGCATTTTGATGATTTAGATTTGAGAAACGAGTTAATGTTTCTGAAATATTCGCAATTATATGGACAAAACATGTTGTTGTTTTACGGAAGGGGATTAACTTCATTATATTTCTGTGCTATTCCATTTTGCTTATCAACGTCAGCAGGAACAATAAAGAATTGGTAAAACCAGCGAGGGTTTGACTTCCCTCACGGAAGCAAAGACCACTCTGAAAATATAGGAATCATGCACTGCCCCCCTACGTTCCTTTAATTCTTCCCATATGTCTCCTAAGTCCCTATGAAGCTGGTTTTTCTTTGCTCCTGAATCGCCTCAAAGAATCCACTCTCAGGCATGAAATCATTTCTCTGAAACAGAAATCACATCAATTAGTCTTGCTAAACACAAGAAGAGGCTTTTTGGCGTAGCTTAAACCCAATAACTGGATTTTGACCACCATGGAGAACATTTGCCACTGGTTGAAGAATTTTCGACCCTAATCCTCTTGAAAATCTCTGGTTTTGGTATCATATTTTAAGTTTCATTTAATGTCTGATAATTGATAAATGCAAAAATTTTGATCTTCTTAATAAGAAACTTCGATGTTGGGCCAACATTATTGAAGAAAATTGTTCTTTGGTCAGAGAAGTCCGTCTTCCTTTTTCACCCTTTTCTTTCGTTGCGTTAATTTGATAGTACCGGGATGATATATTTAAATGGCTTGGCTTTTCACGGGAAAAAGAGATGCAAACATCAAGAAGTTAAAGGAATCCTGAAAAACCCTTAAGAGACTCTGGCAACTTTCAATACTGAAATTTGAGAAAGTTTGTAAAACGTCAGTACTGGATCAAATTCATTATTTCTCATGCAAATATAAGCAAAGATAACTTTTTGTAATCATTTCCCGTCAGATTCAGAGCTTTGATTTTCTGGAAGACGGGTCTGAAGTCTTCATTCTGTAATAACGAATTGTAGTAAATAGTTTGGGCCATACAGGTCGATTTATAGATTCTGTTTTCGTTTAAAAATCTATTTTTGGCATTAGTCATACTGCAACAAACAACAAACTCTCTTTAAGAGACACATGGATATAACGGACAGCTTGTTAAGCGGACACATTCAGTTGATGCGAAAGCTTTCCGGTTTAAAAGAGGATACTTATCTTTATATTAGATAAAGATGGACTTGTCCATGGCTTACTTTCTTCCATCAGTTGACGGAGATAAGAGGCGCTGCGGGGGAATAATCTCAGTCGACAGACGAAAGAGAGCCTTGGACAAGTCCATTAAGGAGGCATCATATCATCAAGAAGATCTACTAGACCTGTGCTGGACCTAGCAGATTTAATGTCGAGCCTGTGTGTAACGTTTATGATGTAACAAGCAATACGATGAATACAAGATATATTCTTACGCAGATTTATTTGGGCATATTTCTGAGCTGGGATTGGAATTTCAAAATGCAAAACGATGTTTTCTGTTTTATGCTTGTATTGAAAAGTGTATTTGGTCTCGTTGCAAATCATGAACCTGGAAATTCACGAAATTGTCATCAAATGATTCCGTGAATAAATAACACTGTATGATCAGGCTACTTACTGGAATGAAGTTGCATAGGCTACTTGCTGAAATAATTCTTGACTTCTGCATATCAACTGAATGAAATCAGCTTGTGAAGTTTGTCGTAAGATCTGAGGAAGGCCTCAAACGGAATCTTGTACGATCTCGTGAGTCACCTTTTTGCTCTTTGCTTGATCCATTGAATGAAATTTAAGCAAGTAAAAGCAGCAGTCTTTGTAACACTTTAATTGTTTTACAATAAGATTACAAATGAAAGTGCAAACTTTCTTTTCGTTTTATGTGGATTTACGATAGGCTGATAATGTTAGATACTCATTTGATTGAAATCAAACAAATAACCAAGCCACATAAGACGTTTCTGTAAAGATTGTTAAATTATCAGGAAAATGAGATGACGTCTTAAAAAGGATAACATTATTTTCAACAATGGTACTATCAAAACAAGATGTATCGTCTCTAAGAAATAGAAATAGAATAAGGTATCTTTTAGTGTGTTTAGAAACAGTTTACCGTTTCCTTTTACGCTTGATGAAAAGTGCTCAATGATTTCGGGGAATAGGACCAGCACGTCTCTTTTTATCGAAGCCAAAGTCTAAACAAAGCTTGCTTCAAACAAAGATGCATAATCCCAAGCAACAAAAATAGGAACAAGCTCCGTTTCATAGTAATCAAAATTTTACCTCTTCTTTGTCGGCCCCAGCGTGGGGTATGAAACGGGTTAGCTTCAAAATGATGGTCTCCGTTTCATCAAGATGAAGTTGTAAACATTAAATTCAAATTAAGATATGCTCCTTGTAAAATCTTTTGAGAGCTTTCGTCCCTTAACTCTACCCCCTCTTCGAAAAAGTAAGGATTTGACTGGACAGACTTCAACGGACAAGGTCGTTGTCCCGAGACGGGACATTAGCTTTGATTATAATCCAATGATAAAGGAATCGATGAATGATAATAGTTATTATTATGATAAAGAGGCAGCAAGCTAACCTTTTACGCCTAAAGATCTTCTGTTTTCTTTCTTCGGCGTTCACCTTGATTTGCCATCTAACTTTGCTGCTGTACGTCTTCAGGGTTCACGCAATGTACCACTTGAAAGCAATTGTTTCAACTTAATTTCACTGCACTGCATTTGTACTGCATACCACTACCAAGGTATTGTATACTTGACCAACAAGTAGCATATTATATTCGTATTAGCAACAGTTTCAAATCACTGCAGTTCAGTCTTCTCCTAAGTCATACATTACTTATCTTTGATGTTAAAACTGTCCGCTTTCTTCTTTAGAGAGGTGCCTTTGTTGTTCGCTCATTGCTGAACTAATCCGAGATGAGATCAAAATGTATTTGGCCATTTATATTCAGACATTTCTATTATATTTTAGATGATAATACGACAAAATTGTTTGAAAATTATTCAGTAAAGTTGATACAACACAGCCGGCATATTGTGCATGATCTGTATTTTTCAATATGACCTTGTTTTGATAATAAACTTTACCACTACGATGCATTTTGTTTGAAAACCATTTCAAGCTCAAATCTTTAGAATGCTAAAGAAAACCTTGTTTTTCATCTGTCCTTTTTGCAGAATTCGTTATTAGAACGTCTTTCCACACCAAGCAAGCTCTTTCTGTAATTGAAAACCAATGTGTGCCTGAGGCTATGAAAACAAAACTCCTTGCATCCAGTGTGTAGAGTTTCTCAGTTTCTCCATACCCTGCTCTGTAGCTGATTTTACTCCACAACTGTTTACACAAAAGTTTAAGATTTTGGTCAGAAATCTTCAACTTTTTTGCCTTTTGAAGATCAGATGACCGATAAAAGAGTTTTCAAGTGTTGTTTTCCACAACATTCACCTCTGACTCTGGTAAAAATATTTGAGTTTCATGGCAAAGATCCTTCTTTATTGGGACTGAACACTGTGAATAGTGTTTTTTACCGCATCTTATGCATTTGTCAGTTCAAATAGTTGATAGCTACAGGACCTTCATTAATTTTTCAAAGGACATAGATTGTATTGACCACAATTCTTTGCAATGATTTCTATATCTTCGTTTCAAACTCTGGATTTTGAACTCCAGGTGAACTGTTGAAGCCATCAAAATCCCTGATTAATACTAATGTTATTTTTAACCGCAATATTTTTTCAGTGATTTCAAGTTTAGATTCATATCAATGAGGGACAAAGTCCGATGTTTTTGACATAGACTCAAAAATAATCGCCAATTGCCATCATAATGAATTGGACGTTTTTCCTTTCAACTTCGCAAAACATGTACCCCTTTCACATTGATGCAATTAGAGTCAGCTTTATCTGAACCATGTTAGATTTGAACCAATCAAATTCATTTAATTTGTTCAATTCAAACGTTGCATTTGATACCCTGGTTTCTAGACTGGCCCCAAGTCTTTATTGTCATCTGTAATAAGTCTTCCACGTGGTTTAGTAAGCTGGAATGATTGGTTGTCACACTTCCTGGCCCCTGACTTATTGTATTCGTAAATGGTCAAAAATAGGAATTTTCAGCAGCTAGCGGTCAAAAATAGGGATGACTAAACCTTTTTTGAAAAATTTCCCATGTAAATTTTCTTGTTGAAGTTGCATGACATGTTGTGAAAAATTGAAAACATGGTGTTTTTGCATCTAGCTTTGATGGACAAGTAATACTGATAAAGAGCTTATGTTTGGAGTGTCTTGGTAGATAACTGATAAACGAAGGAGATAACTGTTAGCAAGTGCATCAACAACGTTCGAGCCAAACCATACAAACTGTTAGCACTTGCAAAAAGAGCTACACTTTGGTTTGAGCAGACCTTTGCAAGATTCGTCTACGAGTCAATAATCTGTGAAATGTAAAAGCTTCTATCCTCAAAACAATTTGCATCGCAATTTATCTAGAGTAACAGTGAAATCAAACACATTGAAGTGTTGCAACCTCGTCCCCAGGGCCTTTTGTCATATTAAGACCGTCCCGATATGACAAAGGCACTGGGGACGAGGTTGGAAGTGTTGATATGAAATGATATGAATTAGAATGATTGTACTGAAAAATGTCGTTATGGTTGCTGTTGCAATATCTGGGACGATGTCGTGAGGCTAAGGTTGCATTCACACTGCACAAGCTTTTGAAAGCGCGTAAACGCTCGTGCAGAAATCCGCCATAATAATCCCTTACAGTGTTCAGCTTGCTAAATATTTTTGCGATCTGAACACTGTAAGGGATTAGTATGGAGGATTTCTGCACGAGCGTTCACGCACTTTCAAAAGATTGTGCAATGTGAATGCAGCCTAAAGAGCGTTGAAGCGAGCAAAATTAACGTGAATTTGAGTTTGTCGTGGTTATCATACAATCTGATTGGCTCAT
Source organism: Aurelia sp. 4 Dawson et al 2005 (assembly GCA_964019985.1). NCBI lineage: Eukaryota > Metazoa > Cnidaria > Scyphozoa > Semaeostomeae > Ulmaridae > Aurelia > Aurelia sp. 4 Dawson et al 2005. The sequence continues at coordinate 250,757 of OZ026499.1, read as the reverse complement.
TTACCAGTAGCCGCTTCAACCGTTAACCAATCAACGTTTTGAGACAATCGCATCGCAGGGAGCAGCTGTTACAATTTGTGACTTGTCACACGAAGTAGAACCTTGCTTCACAAGACTGTCATCCACAGAGCACAGGCAGTAAGGGACTCCACTCCAAAAAACTTGGAATCTTGTGGAAAATGCTGCGGTGATTTGCAAGATTTTGATGTTAAATATATCAGCGAAGCCCTAAAGTACAAACAGGAAGAGTAATGGGGTGGCAATATTGGTCTGGGCATCAGGGAAAAGAATTGTTCTGATGGAGTCACGTTGGGCCTAGATTTCAACCGATAAGATGAGACTGCACCAAGTTTTGACTGGGGCTGCCAATGTGTTTGATAACAATGTCGCAGTTTCGACTGGAACAATTGATGGCCGACCTTTCACTGTAAGAAGTGATTTGTAGTGATACCATCTGTTTTAATTGTTAAATTTACCCCTGGTGTCTCTTTGCTGATGTGATGCATGATGAAGTCGCAGAGAACAAAACAGACTGACAGGGCAGTTCTGAAAGGCACCGAAATAAATAGCATAAAAGCCAGTTGTAAGAAAGTAAAGTTTTTATGCTTGCAAGGTAAATAAATTGTTCAAGACAAGTCATGACCATAAACTACCAAACAGGCAGACTTTGACAGCATGGGTGCGAAATTTGAAGGTATTTTGGCTGCAGATAGCCTAAATTAGATGCAATTCAATTCAATTTGAGGTGTAACAATGTAATAATTCTTTCCTGATTGAGTCTGTGTAAACTATAAATTACAGATTTATGCCAGTTTCTTTTGTTCCATTGTTATTTCCATTGTTTAGAGTGAGTTTTCACTACTTACCTGTGCTGTAACTAATGTACACCACTCCAATCTGATGAGTTCCAATATTGCATGTATAGTAATAGTAATAGTAATTTAGTAATATTGTAATTTAGTAGTAATAGTAATAGTAATTTTCAAATAACATTTTTTACATCAATATTTTTCTTTTGTGTCAGGCTTATGGATCAGGGTATGATGTTGCTGTTTTGGATTGTGATTTTCAGAGAGTTCAAGTTCTCTCAGATTATTCAAATGACAACAGTTCCATTGTTAGATGCATAACATGCAGTGATGGTGATGGAAAGGTGAGCCATTTAGATGCAGGCCCGTCGGAAGCGGGGGGCTGGGGGGGCTTCAGCCCCCCCCAATAATTTGCTGAAGTTTGCTGATTTTGTAAGTGAAAAAGGCTGTAAAAGCCAAGGTTGTAAGAACGAAGATTCAAATTTGTATATGTTCGAGGAAGCTACCAGAATCTATCAAAAATGCAATATCTTTTGATGTCATACAAGTCAAAAAATTCAAAATTTTCATGGAAAGACTCTCATTAGTCGTGATCCTTTGCTTCCGTCAATGGCACATTTTCCAAGAATGGGGCATTTTCCAACAATCTCAAGGGCATGGTCATGAAAAATTTTCCCGGGGGCAAGCCCCCGGACCCCCATTTTTACTTGCTTCGTTCGCTGCTTCTTTCAGCCCCCCAATATGAATTTCATTCCGATGGCCTGAGATGGCTTTAGAGAAATCTTCTTCTAGCCAGAATGGAAATCTAAAATGTTTCAAAAGTCTATAAAATATATGATATTAGCACAAGGTGTTTTTACACAGTGGTGGAAAAATTTGATTTTGCAGTCAGGGAGACCCTGTTCAATCCCAGGTTCACTTTGGCAGGGTTCAAGGTTTAGTTACAGAGGATTAAGTTCAGGCAAACATGGTTCAGTTATTGAAAACTAAAACTGAAAAGCAGGTAGTGCTCCACCTTCTGTGATCCCAACTCTTGGCATTAAAAACTGTTTCTCCACCATTTAACCAGAGATCAATATTTTTAAAGGAGGAAGATATTCCAGGGTGCATTCCATGTCAGACCTACACCGAAGGTACGCCGATCCCTTAGCTTTCGTACGCCAGGTATTTTCAGGGAAAGAGAGCTGCTAAGAATCTGAGTACTGCTGATTTTAAGAAACTTCAATTTCTGGCCCAAATTCTTAGTTTCTTACAAAAGAGATGCATGTATTATGAAAAGAAACTGCTAAAAGATCAAGGACAACTTCACATTCATGTCAAGATAAGAAGATTTTGAAATGCTGTCACGCCAAAAACTGATTTTGCTGACAAAATGACGCTGCTACGCCAACAAAAAGGTCAGGTCTATGCCGAAGATCTTCGGGCCTAAGTGCATAAAATGCACCCTGGAAGATATTCCTTTTATGTTTTGTAACTTAAATAGAATTTGACAAACTTGATGCCAATGTTTAGCAAGGAGAATGTTTACCTTTCTCTGATGATGAGTTTTGACAAGAATATCCTTGCAACATTATAATTGAAAGTAAACTTTGATGATTTTTACAAGTGGCTATTTGTGGTTTAAGATATTGGCAAAATGATATAATTGTGATGTAGACTGATACTTAAGCTACAAAAATGGTTGTTTTCTTTGTGTAAACATTTACTCAAACAAGTTTATTTGATGTTTGAAATATAAGACCTATTTTCTTTTTCAACCTAGATTGCAGCATCATTGGGGAATAAAGTACTGGTATTTGAACCTGAACCACTCAGGAGCAAAGGCAGTGAAACAAGCAAGGTTTGAAGAATTTTGATGTCCTCAAAAGCTGATATTTCTAATTTCATGTTTTGAAATATTTCCTTAAATGATATCCCTTCATAAATAGGTAAATCAAGAATAATTATTATTGATGAAAGTTTATTTTCCTAATCATCCAAGAAGAATTTAGTTAAGATGGGAAACATAAGAGGGACATCAAGTACAAAAATTGAACAGTGAAAAGGATGTGCAGGTGAATATAACTTAATGGAATAATTTTCACCCAGGTTGCTTTCATTGAAGCTTCTATGTTGCTATGAAGGGCTTCTCAACTAATGGTAGACATTCAGTCGGTTGCTGCAAGAGGGATGCATAGGTCATGAATGCACTGTTTTCTTTTATGTTTGTTTCTTGTAATTTTTGCACAGTATGGAAGCAGTGATTGGATCACTGTCTCACATGGCGTTCAAAACTGATGGAAGCAAAGCTTTTAAAACTTGTTTCCATTTAATGAACTTGACTTGGGATGATCTGTTTGATGTAACATCTTCAAAACATGTTTTTGTGAAATAGTATAAAATGAGCTTAGATCAAACCCTCCATTCAAACACCATGTTTATAACACAGAGTTACAGTAAGTTTATAAACAAGATAGGAAAACTAAATTTTGGAAGTTGGGATTATCATGAAATTAGATTCCATAGATATGGAAGTATAAATATTAATGTTAATGATTCATGGAATACATTTAGTTTTCATATCTGATGCAAGAGTACCAATTCAGGAGATGGTCATTTCTTATCCATCTTCAAACCAACCAATACAATGTTGAATTGCTATGGATTAGTTATTTTATAAGCAGTATTTTTCATTGCACCTTATAAAATTTTATGGCCATATTTGTGTTTTGTGGCCTGTCTTGGGCAGATTTACATGAAATTGGTTTCAAAATTCAATGGTCACACAACAGTTACACTCTTTTTCTAAAAATGTACAGAAAACAAAAAATGTGATATTTTGGTAAACTACAAAGGAAGGGGTAACCTCAAATGAAAACCAGGGTTATAACTTGATTCTTATATTTTAATTTCTTATCAACTGGTTAAAGGACACAATTATTGTTCAGATATGTCAAGCATTGTGTTAAGAACCAGGTTCTTATCCCCTTTAAGCTTTGCAATGATTGTCTTCCATCGTACTTGATTGTCCTGTATGTTTTTCACTTCCAGATGTTTTCATTGTGGGCAAAATGATAAATTTAGAGCAGAAAAACAACTCTTTATCTATCTTATTGCACAACTTTTACATCTATTTGCTGAATTGAAAACAAAAAGCAGGAAGATAGCAAAAGAGGGCACTTTTTATTGGCTTTGGAAAATTCCCTTTTTGTTTGAATCTTCAGTCTCAAAAGGGATTCTGGACTTTATACTCAAAGGTTTGGTCCACGCTTAAGCAAAACACATTAGTATTTCTCCAGACTTTCTGAATAGAGGAAGTAAGATAGGCAATGCTTTGACAAGTACATATGGGCCATCTTGAGGTCATTATTCTGTTACAAGCTGTGTTACAAAATAAATTATGTATATATATATATATATATATATATATATATATATATATATATATATATATATATATATATATATATATATATATATATATATATATATATATATATATATATATATATATATATATATATATATATATATGTATATCATGGTATTGTAATTTTGTAGTTTTTCTTTATTTGATAGGGCATTTTGTAAATCACTAAATTTGTCTATCCAACAATGATTTGGTAAGCAGCACTGCAAAATGAAACTATTCTAAGTTAATTGTTGCTACTTTAAAGTCAATTCCTGCTTTCCAGTGCTTGCATTTCTGTTGCAAAAAGTTTTTTATGATTTCAGTGGCCTTCCAGTGTGATTTCAATGAATTTTTTATATATAAACAACACACTTCCCAAATCCATTTCTTGCAGTAGGGCTTATGCAAGTGTGCAGAACATTGGCAAGCATCCATCAAATATTGCATCTTGTGAACATATCTTATGAGCAATCAGGATGGGTCATCTAATAAACCATTGAATAAAAACAAATTGGTTTCTAAACTGCATCAAGTGGACTAGGGTACTTTGCTTTTCCATTTTAGAGGCTACCTTATTGTTGGAACAAAGTGCATACAATCTCTGCTCCCACTGAAGTCTACACAATGTGTTTAGACAAGGATGGTAAGTTAGAACCTTGCAATCATATCGTATGTCAGAATAGTGAAAGATTCCATGCATTCTTCTTTTTTGGTTCTTGTGAATAGACTTGTTCCTTATTTTCAAGGAAGTCTAGATCAAGTAATACTTTTGCATATTTGCAGGAAATGTTGAAGTTTTGGAAGTCTAGAAAAGTGTTGAAAGGTAGAATGCTGCTCATTCAAACTTTTGAATAAAAGTACAGGAAAATATCACTTGATCCAGCTTGTTGACTATCCACAAGGCCTGTATAATAAATGCCAATTTGGCTTGGTTACAGCAAAGTAGGTTTTACTGCAGTGTTTTTATCAATGTCAATCTAATACAATATTCTGTGCAATCCATAGTAGAAATAGACATGATGTCATCTGGTTCTGGCTATGAACGGCACTTAACAATTCCTAACAACAGTCTAAAAAAAACCGGAAATTGAACAAAACAGAATTTAAGCAGTCTGTGTACTTTGACACCATCCGGTTTTGATAGGCACTAGCATCCACCAGTTTTGTTGTTTGAACTGACGTGAAAGGAAATTTGCAATGGTAAAGCCTGTATTAAGATGGTTGAGGTCTGACTTGTCAACAAGTGAAGCCATGGTTCACAAAGAGCTTACTTAAACTTACTCTAAGCATAGATAAGTAAGAAGTCACTGATCGTTTGGTCTCCAAAGAACTCCCTAAAGGAAAACCCTGCAAACCAAAGATGCCCCAGGCTACATTGCGGTCACTCCACCACCAAGCAACGCAATCCAGACACTGCCTGAGAGAGCCGAGTGAGCCTAGTTGCATGTCATAGTTGTGTGATTTGTTCACAACTAGAGAATAGAGAAGAAAATTTAAAGCAAGCAATAACCAAGAAGAGCTAGCTATCAGCAGTATCTGAAATATTTTGCAGGCAAAAGACTTCTTATTGGCAGTGCAGATCTGTGTATGTGGAGATGCTTTTCTATTCTCTCTGATGATAACAATGGATCAATGTGGGAAAAAGTCTGGCATAGAAGGTTTGCACATTTCTCACAATATGTATACTTTTCTGTGATATTGCCTTTTCATTCATTGAGTTCTTATTTATTTTTTGCTGAAGAAAATGCAGGTATTTTATCAAAATGTTTTCGTTTAGTCAACTTTCATAGCAGGCAACTTTCATAGCAACAGAATATCTTTCAAGCTCTTCTTGTGTATTGAAGATATCCTAGAGATTTGGCTATAGAAATTTAGGCCTTGTTGAGTCATAACGAGGCTGATCCATTTGAAGAAGTGTTAGTTGAGTCACAGTTGAGTCTAAATATTAGTTCAGAGGAATGAAACCACACAAAAATAATTGGTCTAATACTCAGCTTGATCATAAAGTCAAATTGTTTGTTTCAGAAGTCAGTTGCTTTTCAAAACTCATTCAGCTCCAATTCTTCAATTTTTCCTATAGGATGGCTGCACCTGTTAGGTATCTTGAATTTTCACCAGATGACCATTACTTTGCTTCAGCAGGGATGGTGAGTCTTTATATTCACGAGTCTTTATATTCGCAAGTCTTTATATTTGTGAATCTTCCAATTTTTGCTTACTTACCTGTAAAATGATAATCAATGTACTTTAAGATATGAAAAGACACGTTAAGAATTATAATCTGAACTGCAAAAATTGTAGTGTTCAAAGGACTATACGAATTGGAATGTCAGAGTTGAGGTTCTGTGTCTGACTAAAGTAATCGCATCTTTACCTAATCTCTTAATTTCTTGGTAAAAGCTTTTATATCTCCCTCATTGATACATTAGATTTGATTAAAGTCATGCTCTGATGGGGACGCATGTTCGAAAGTCCTATGGGTAAAAATGTATATCTTCGTATTTTTTGTCGTACAACCACGCTACATTAAGTGACCAAGAAGGTAGGTACTTAATGCAATGATATGGCAAGATTCATTCTTGGATATGGCAAGATTCATTCTTGGAGGCGTTTTATGCTCACCTGGTATCTATGGTAATGTTTCAAGTGAATCTGAATGGATACTTTAGTTTAAATTTTAACAATCTATTTTTCTTTGAAGGGTGATCGAATGATAAAGATTTGGTTTCAGGCTTCGAAAGGTATTTAGTTAAACTGTTAATCTTTCAAGGAGTTGCTCGTTTGGCAGTATAGTTTCAGTCTGTTGTGATCATTCAGCTATAGAAAATATAACCATGATGATTTGTGCGCCCAATGAAAAGCAAGACAAAGGGAACGTGGGCTAGAAACCACTCCATGTTAAACGAAAATTGACTTTGACGCCTCAAAAGATCAAGGGTAGCAAGGGGCCTTTACGCTAGTGTCTTAAAGAGAATCTACACATATGTGTATGCCAGTGATGAAAATACTTCTGCAAAGACAATAGTGGGCCGCTTTCATATGCATAGATTCAATGTCGAGTGAAAATATTTTGCTACGCTCTATGAGGATGATCTAATTTAAAAGTGAAAAAATATGTGGCCGACAAATATTTTCTCAGTGTGAGCAATTCAATGTCCCAGGTAGAAGCTATTTCACTTTATCTATTTATATTAGAAATGTTTTCTCTTCAAGCCAGGATCCCGCTTCTTTGAGCGGAGATATCAGTTTTAAACAATAACAGTCAAACACAAGCAGCTGTTTTTCTATGTTATCATTAGATGGAGCAAACGGTAGATTCCGCTAGACAAAGTAATCTCTCACTCTGCAACCTGAAATTTCAGGCTTGTTGTGAACACCATTGACATCAAATCTTCAAAGAATTTCAAGAAACATTCAACGCATTTTCCTTTTAATATATATTTCATCTTTCTTTTAATATATATTTATATATAAGGTAACACCCTTTAGATTTAACGGCTTGAAAGGGATGTCACGTACTTTGCTATAATTCTATTGATATTGTTTTGGTATTTTGACCATTTTCACAATCATTCTCGTGTATTCTCAGCCTGAAAAAATCAAGAGATTTTTCGAAAAATTACTATCATCGAAAATCCTGAATATATCGAGGAAAACGGTACAGTCTTGAAGAAAGCCATAGTTTATGAATTTCTGCAATGTGGAAATGTGTAGCCAGCTTTCATTGTTGGCGATCTACTGATCTTATGATGTTGCAACCTTGACACTGGTTAAGTATCGCAGCACTGTAATTTCGAAGAAATAATCAACATATCAAAAATTGCGCAAATTGAATGGAAAAGAAGATACATAAACCATTTGTGCAGTTTTTTAAAAAAAGAATTGACGCGTAGGTGGTTGTGAACTAGACTTGCTACATAAGTTCCTCCGAGTTCACTGGTGAACAGCCTCAAAATATAATTTTGATTGAGTTTGAAGATTGTTTGAGCATTGTTATTTTGACCACATTTTTGAGGTCTCCACTGAGGATTAGTAAATGTTGCATTTAAGAAATAGCTTTTATTATTCTTCATTTGTTTGCAAATCCTTTACTTTTTTATTAGCCAACTGACAGAAACGCCGCTGGACATTTGAAATCGTAAGAGTTTTCAAAAGAACCATTCACTTGAACGCAGTACTGTGTTTGTTATTTAAACCAATTAGGAGACAAATTGCAACAAAAGTAGTCGATCGTGGTTCGATTTTGCTCATAAACATGTTTTTTGACATGTTTTCTTCTTGAACCAGTAGCCAAACCAGCATATTTTGTTACTCTCTTCTGATTTTAAGTGTGAAATTATTCCGCCAAGTATATTGTCCCTTCTTACCATCAATATATCACTTGCTTGCTACCCTTTTTATCAAGCAGAGATGAGCACATTTGATTCCAGTCTGAAGGTTGATGGCTCGAGTATCCGCTTTGTCGAACCTACTAGGTAGATGCCCCGCGCTGTCGAACCTACTACGTAGATGCCCCGCGCTGTCGAACCTACTACGTAGATGCCCCGCGCTGTCGAATCTACTACGTAGATGCCCCGCGCTGTCGAATCTACTACGTAGATGCCCCGCGCTGTCGAACCTACTACGTAGATGCCCCGCGCTGTCGAATCTACTACGTAGATGCCCCGCGCTGTCGAATCTACTACGTAGATGCCCCGCGCTGTCGAACCTACTACGTAGATGCCCCGCGCTGTCGAACCTACTACGTAGATGCCCCGCGCTGTCGAATCTACTACGTAGATGCCCCGCGCTGTCGAATCTACTACGTAGATGCCCCGCGCTGTCGAATCTACTACGTAGATGCCCCGCGCTGTCGAACCTACTACGTAGATGCTTTGATATTTTTTGCAAACGTTGATGCTTTGATATTATCATCGCAACTTGTGGTAGCTTCAAGTATTTTTGCAACGATGTCAGGCCATTTGAGCGCAGGGTTGCTGCTGGTGACGTCGCCTGCCCTTATAGAATGTGTTAGATTGGCCACTTTTACACCTTTTTGCTTATGTATCAATACGACTCCAAGAACAGTTCTTGCCATCCCCAGTCCACTCCCTGGCGATGTGACTATGAAAAGCCAAGGATATTCCGTTCCATCAGAAAATAGTGATTCGCAATTTTAGAAACACGTAGCTCTGTCAATTGCCAAAAGGTCTCCTACTATTATTCTTTATAATGATAATGATAATAATAGCAATCATATATAATGTAATGATAATTTGTTTATTTTCAGTTGGTGGAAACAATAGTTTTAAACAACACTAATATATACCAACTATTTACAATACAAGGTTCAAACAAATATAAACTGAAATATCTATACGAATCTATGTACACTTCATCTGCAGATGTTGCAACTGCAAGTGTCTCCTTTCCAGCACTTAATCATATTTTTGAATTGTTTTGTGTTTTGAGCAGCTTTTATCGTGTCAGGTACCGTGTTCCACAAAATGCTTCCTCTAAATGATAACAAATTGTTCCCATAAACTAACGTATTAGTTTTAGGGAGCTGCAGGAGGTTATTTGTGCGTAGGTCATATTGAATGACCTTTGGTGTGAAGAACTCAGTTATGAAGGAGAGGGCCAGCGGCATTTATGCTTTTATATATTTCAAGCATTAGTTTTTGCAAATTTTTGCAATGGCTAGTTAGCTCACCTGACCTTCTCAAGAGATCTTCAAACGATGCATCATAGTCCCTACTTTCGAGTACCGAATAAACGGGGGGGGGGGTTGGAATAAGAGCGGGGGGGGGGGTTGGAAAATTTTCAAAAATCAATAAGCGGGGGGGGGACGATTATTCGGTACTCGAGAGTATGGAGAATTCTCAGTGCACGTTTATGCAAACAGTTGATTTTGTTGTTTGCAGTCTTCCCACAAAACATCCACACGAGCGTGCAGTAGTTGAATTTTGAGAGAATAAATGCTTGATAGATTATTTTTAACCTTGTCTACATCGAGATGCCTTGTCTACATCGAGATATCGTGCAATCCGAGAGAAGGCCCCTGGTTTATCTTTTTCAAAATGTGTGTTGCGTGATCTCGAAAATTCAACTTTCAATCAATCGTAACTCCTAAGAGCTTTACCGTGTCTGTATTGACTATAATGTTTCCATTTATGTCAAGACAGTATCTTTCGCTTTCTTTGAGACCAAGAAACATCATTTGAAATTTATCCGCGTTGGCTACCATATTGTTTTCCCTAAACCAGGAGATGGCATTTTCAATATCAAACTCCAGACATGCGATTTCTTGCATGTTATCATCAGCAAAATTGCATACCTGGGAGCTCTGTACAGCGAACACAAAGTCGTTGATTAATATAACCTATTCTTTGTCTCTCTCCAAGTGAACAACAAATCAAAGGATGACACAAAGAAAAAAAATGAACAAAGCCTGGGTCATCATCAGCAGCATCATCATCATAATGAAGTTTATAATTTCATTTATATTTTGCATCCAAAAGCAGTAACTGGATTTTCATGGAGACAGAAAAGCAAACGCATGCCGCAGTGAGTTCAGAACTTGTGTTACGTGAAAGCCTTCTGGTCCTTCTGTATTGACCGTACAATTTCTTGAGCGACTATAGTGCATTCAATCAATTTCTCCTTTCGTTCTATTCTATATTGTTTACCGCGTAAAGGTTCTTTTTTGAGGTAACCTTTCAAAGAATGGGTCTTTCTGTGCATTTTAGCCGAATTGAAGGGCATTTTTTAGATGAAAGAGGTATCAAAAGAAGTCTCAGCATTTGATATGTAAGCTATTGTATTGAAATTGAACATGCTTTGGAAGTGTTTGGCACTTTGAGGTATCTTTTTTCAGATTAAGGTTCCACGAAAATTTAGAGACAGTTATGGAAATTGTAAGTTTACTGTTAGACTAACAAACTGACGTTATAACTGTTGGAAATAGGAAGTCCTTCTTCGCATTTTCATCGATCTCATCTTTGTGCTTCAGTCACTCACGTTTGAATTATAAACTGGTCTTTAGTTTTTCGTATCATTTCTCTGCAATTGTCTTTCGTACTAAACAGATTTCCCTCTTCGTAGGACATGCGTTCTGAATGTTCTCCTAACGTCATGTGCGGACAATGTTTGCCGCATCTGGGCTGAAACTGTTAAACAAAGACCATCTCATCTGAATGCGTCATCTGGTCATGAAAATGACACTAAGCCTCGATCTCAAACTGACCTGCTTACACCAGATTTGAAGAAGATGAAGGACCCATCTCCTGCTGCAAGTTCCGCTTCATTGGTTGATATGGTTGATGGAACGCTGGATCATAAGTTATCTGGACATTTTTACAGGTAAGACAAGCCTTATTTGTATCTCCATAAGATATATCTCTTTCATTCAGAAGTTTAACTGCTGCATCATAGTTCTAAAAGAGAAAGCAATTGCAACACGTAACAACAAGTTTCTTTGCAAAATAAATCTGCAAAGATGGGGTTTTGCAGATCGTTGCCCTATTGTTCTCAATGATGAGAGATGGATATCGACAAAATGAAAATAAAAGAAATCAACAGTTCATTGTTGAACATTATCACTATTCTAGCTCCTCCATTATCTTTTGTCATTTTAACATCAAAAGCATCATAATATTCATATTACCACTGTCTGTCATATCACTGATTTTCCTGTCCCGATCAAGCAAAACAAGAAGATGAGACTGCCGAAACGTATTGCTCTGATCTGTTCTTGAGCTTCTTCAGAAAATTTCATGAAGTATTTTAACTCAGGAAGATCTACCTCAGTCTATTGATTGGCTCGATTAATGGCTGACCGCGTGATTTTGTGGCGATTTGTTGATTTGTTTATGATTAATTCCTTCATCTAATGAATGATTAATTGATTGGTTTGATCTGCTGATTTATTGATTGCTCTAGGTATACAAGTCATCTTGCTATTGTTTGTTTACATGTGTGTCAATTTGGTAGTGTACAACGAACAAATTGTGTTATATTCTTGTTAGATACCACGTCATATCTATGTGTCATTTTCACTTGGCATCAGTAATCAACCCTACGGCTGACATTGCATTATTATCAGCTATTCCAACCGGATCTGTGTTTGGCAAAAGTTTTCAACTGCAATGGCTCAACAATAAAGAATTACAATTTACGACATCACACGAATTATTGATAAGTGGTCATTTACCACCAGAAAGACGAGAAGAGATGCATAGCTCAACCAGTGATGACGGGGACCATGCAATTTTGAATAATATGGAGTTGGATGGAGATATGGAAGCGAATGAGGATACTGTTATTGAAGATAAAGACGATATTAGTCCATCTGATGGTAAGGAAATTCTGTAAGAGGTCTTTTTAACCCTGGGCTCTTATTTTTTTTCGGAGACTTCAAAGGGGGCTCAGAATAGATGGGGGCTTGTTCACAAAGTCAGATTACAAGGATACAAATGAAAGCTTTTTGGTCCTTTTACCGCATATGTTGTGCAGATTTAACATACAATTTTACTTGTCAACTGAACAAGTTCAACACAGTTTTACCCCAAACCAGATCAAAATATACATAAAAAGTTATTCAGCTAAATAACTGGAAAGTCTCCGTTAATCTCTGGTGTTTGTTGTAAATGGGTGTGGGCCAATCTCGTCCCCAGAGTGAGTTCGTTCCCCAACTGGGATGCAACAGGCCGTTGGGCAATCTGATTGGCTGCTCACCATTTTTGGGCCGTAAATCCGATTTCGGTGGGGTAAACGACCTCGGCATGTTGAAATTCAGCGTAAAACGATGTTCTTTACCTATATGGACCATCATTTGCAATTTATTTGCGAAATTCGAAGAATAACAAGCCATTTCATTTTCGAAGCTGTGGTGAAAGTTTCTCAAATTTACAACTTGGGCCTATTCTCGCTCCAAACAAATTGAGCTAATTTTCATATTCAACATACTTACCAACCCCAGATTATTGCTCAAATACCATCAAAAAGGCTTAAATAAGGTCCTTGAAGTGTTTTTTTTCAGTTTCTCAATTTATTTTCACCAGAATTAGTGCTAGAGCAACGGTCATTTTCCGTCGCTTTGCGTTGCCTAGCCAACCACTAAATCCATAACGGCTGCTAATGCACCCAGATTCTGGGCGCTTTTCATCGAAGTGTACCAGGGTGTTCATTCGGCTTCGTGATCAGCGTATGACGTAAAAATACCCTGGGAACGAGGTTGGGAGTGGGCCTTAATAGAGAGGGGGCAGTTTATTGAGACGAGTCCCAAACAAAACTAGTGAGCTCTTATCGAAAATGATGTCTTGCTAATTTATTAAATTCTGCTTTTTTTACAGATGAAGAGACCGACAGTGCATTTGAAAAAGGATCTCGAATGAATGAATCACGCTCATCGGCCTCAATTCCTTACTCTTCTTCTGTTAGCACAATCTCGAACACATCAGGAGATAAGACAACATTAGCTGAAGATCAGGCAAAGAAGAAAGGCATTCCGTTGACTTTGAGTGCTCAGGTAAATAAAATATTTTTTTGACATCAATAACCAATGACAAAGGCAGACTTGTTAATGGTACCATCAGTTTCTGTTGAAGAGCATGCCGTTTCAAAGCGATCAGCACTCAAAGGCAAAAGAAATTCTCTCAAGCAACAGATCATAATAAACAAAGGAAGTCGCAAAAGATGCCATGAAACCGGTGTGGCGAACTGTCATGTTGTGCTTGCGAAAAGGAGCTTTTTAAGTGTCTATCAAAAGCAGGAGGATTGTTCTAAACATTTGGCCCCCACGCATTATATTTATCAAATAGAGAAGGTCATTAATATGTGTGTTACTTGCACACTAGAATTACGAGAATGGTCATGCCATCTGCTCGGACTCTTCGCCTGCACAAGCGAGAATGGTCATGCAATCTGCTCGGACTCTTCGCCTGCACAAGCTGACACTCGGACCGATTGGTTTCAGGGCAACTATCAGGGCTTCATGTCTTGAAAGTGTGTAAGCATTCTTAATCATTTGTGGAATTTAATTCCTCAAATTACAGGTTTTCGCAAACAGACATTTTTTGAAGAAAATCATAAACCTTTATGGTCGTTGAAACAAGCATTTCTGCCACCAGAATTCTAAAACCTTTCCACAAATATTGGTCAGTTTAGACTTATTTTCTAAAGCATATGATACCCTAAAAGTTAAGATTTTATCGATATTTTCTTACTCATTTTTTACAGGTGAATCAGTTATTACGGGAATGGTGCTCGACCGGTGACACATTATTCTGTATTCACCCAGTTGATGGCTCGCTTTTAATCTGGCTCATTGATTATCTCGATGACTTCACAAGTGCATTTTATCGGCAACCGCAAGTCAGTTTTGCCTCACGAATCCCTGTAGCATTCACGAAAGCTGACGCAAACAGTCTCAACTGGACAGGAACATTTTGCAACAAACATCTTTCGAGAGTTTTAGGCCATGACGCGAAGTTCCAGCAATTGTTGCGAGCAGGACAGATGCAAAATACTGGAGGATATTCACAGAAAAATCTTGCTTCCGATCTAGCATTGGCTCATTTATCAAGTTTCATGGTGTCGGCACATTCAGACGGGACTTTAAATCTTTGGCTATTGACATTCTCAGATGTTTCAAGTTTCACTGGTATCGCCAGCATAACACATTTACGACGTAACTGCGGTCCAAGATTCGATTCAACGTTACTGGTAACACATCCAGTTCTACCGTTAATCATCAGTACAGCTCAAAATCGTGGACCAGGAAGCAAGGAAACGACGGGAGTTGCGAAGAATAAAGAAAAGCAACCTTTTATTCAGGAATGCGCAAGTGAACTTATGCTATGGAGATCTGACTTGGTCGGACCATTATCTCAACTAGGGGGTGTGACTGAAACAGCTAGAATCTCGTCGAAAGATGTGACGAATTTCAAGAGCGTTGCTTGGTTTCCGCATCTTTTTGATCATTCACTTGTATCACTCCAAGGACCGGATGGTGCAGATGTTCTCCCTTGTACACCCTGTGCCTGTTTTGTGACATCATCCGACCAAGGACTGTTTTTGCATCAAGTCGTCCTGGATTCGAAGACATTGTTGTCAGCATTGACGTCAAGAAAAGCATCAGCCTCAAACTTGAACTTCGAAAAGATTTCAGAATTGATTGAGAGTGAACAGAGTGGGACACGTTCAACGTGTATTATGCCGATCTGTTCATTAGCAGATTCAAATGCATTTGCCGATATCCAGTTCTTGCATGTCTTCGCTGCAAAAGGTGACAGTCAAAACAAAAGGAAACAGAAACCAGAGTTGACACCTGAAGCTGACAGGAAGACCGCTCACAAGCAAACTCATCATTCGAATTGGGGGCCATTTTATGTCGTTGCAATAACGAGCGTTGTCAATGGTTCACATGAGATTCATGCATGGGTTGTGAATCCAATGACTGATGGGTATCTATCGCCTATTACCCCTATCTCTACAGATAGCAGCAATTCATCACAATTCTCTTTAAGCCCGATCTTAGCATCCAGACGCCAACACAAAGTCTTGACCACCAAGTGCCTTGAAACGAAACAAGTTTGCTCACAAATGCTGCCACTTGATGAGGGAATCAATGCTTTGAAGTTCTGTGCAGCTACTGACATTCCAAGCTCAACCTGCCAGAACCTCACATGCCCTGTTTCATTCTGGATTAGTGCAGCTTGCTCAGATGGATACTTACGATTCTACAATATCAAGTTGGATTCAGATGATGATAATCTAAGATTCGAACAGATTTCAAGTGGTTACAATCTAAACACATCTAATTGCAACCAATACAAAATCCTTGCAGTTGCTCATGCACATCCCTTACGCCTAGCATGGATGGCAGTTAGCTTGGATGAATCAATTTCAAAATGTCCCAAGATTACAGTCTCAGTTGCAGAGAGTGAAAGTTCAGGGGGTAATACCTTGAAGATTGAAGACGTTGTCGAACTGCCGTATGAATTGCCTGCAAACATAGGCAGTGATCTGAGCTACCTTGATAGCGTTCCTTTAGGCCTGACATGGATGTCATTAGAAAATGGCTCATTTATACTGAGTGCTGCATTAGGAAGCTCCGTTTATATTCTTTACCAACTGCGGACTACGAAATTCCCTCAGATCGAATCAGCTACGTCATCCTCCGTCTGCTTTGTGAAATGGAACATTCTGAGTTCAATTGAATTGGATGATAAAGTAATCAATACGTTGACATGGGCACGTGACGGGATGTTATTGGTTGGAGTAAAAAATGAATTAAGAATTTATTCACAATGGGAGATGATGAAAATGAATTCAAATTTGAATATGGAAGAAGTTGATGACAATGCTTTTTCATCAGATGAGGTGAGATTCTTTTCCCCTACCACTCTTTAAATTTTTGCTTTGAAAGTCTTAATCTTCATAATCTTCAATAATCTTCCTGATTTCACAATTTTCTTGATGCATGTTGAACTATTATTAGGAATCTTAAGACTTTCGAGAGTGTTTTTGCTTCCTATTGCGTGAAATTTTTACACTGATAAACTTGCTTGAAGGGCAGTGAAGAGATGGAGAGGAAGACAAAGATGAGAGGAAGAGATTTACTTCTTTCCTATTTAGCTTTGAAATAACTGGTTCCTTATCTTTCCCCTTGTAACCCCTATAAAATTTCTTCCCTTATAAAATTCTTTGAAAGTAATTTCTTCTTTCTCTTGGTTATAGATTGTGGATTGCTCGTTATGTGTCTACAAATTGTGGTGTTATTTGTTTAAATTGGTGTTCCTGTCAATTTTTTTGTGCAAGATCACATGTTCCAAAGTGTATTCAAATGTCCTGCGTTGCCTCTTTCGTAAGGAAAGAGGAACATTTTACTGTCATTTTTTAGTTTAGATCGGAAGCATAAGAATGCTGCAACCACCTCTAAGGGGACCATTATGGAAATAGGGTCAACTCGATCTTGTAATGCTTTGCCTGCCACTTTAATTAGGGATGTTTTTAACTTAAACTTAGCATATTTGCTATGTAAATAGTAAATATTTAATTTTTATATTTATTCTTCTTTTTACTATTGCATATGGATTTTTTTATTCAGTGGCAAATTTTTACCTACTTACCTAATTCAATGTTTCTGCAGCCTGTGCTGTTTGCCGTTGGTTCTAAAATTTTGAGAATGATTTACTGATCAGTCTTTCTTGTGTTCTTCAGGGAGAGAAAAACGTCTTGTTCAGTGATAATATTCTATACAGAGCAGCATGCGCCACCGCAGTCTTACCACAATATCACCCAAAGCATTTAATGGCTTTAATGAACATGGGGAAAATGCGAAGAGTTAGAGCTATTCTATGCCATCTGGTATGTCATCCGTTTAGGTCTTTTTTTCCACTTGTGAATGCTTCATATGTCTCTGTCATATTGTATGTAATGCGGTATTATGCCCACTATGTTAGGCAGCATTCTGTTGTATCCTCAGAATTACATTGTAGATTGCTTACAAAAAGTACCATCAAGCCCAAATCGATCAAACTGCATCAGTTGTGTCCGTGAATAACTTGAATGAACCCTGAAGGAACAGCAGTAATTCCCGTCACAATAAATTGTGCTCCATGTGAAAGACCGCTAAGCACCACTAAGTTGCCCGTGGAGATATGACCCTAAAATTCGCCAGGCCAATGAAGAATATATTTCTTAACAAATACTGCTGGTGCAGGTTGGTTTAATGATTTTGCGACGTTTCCTGATAAAGATATTATATATTTCAAATTTTCCCTTTCAGGTTCGCTGTGTTGCTGGTCGTGAAGCTGCGGATGAAGCTGCGGAGGCAGGTGATGTTGTCAGAACAAGAGCGAGAACATTATCAAGAACATACAGTAACTTGTCATCAAGTCCAATGGATTCATCAATGAATGTCGCTGAACCTTCAGAAAAGGTCCCTGATCTTGATACAATCCCACCCCTTCCTCTTCATGCTTTGTTTGCTGCTGATCAAGATGAAAGTGGAGCAAGAGTGGAACAACACACGCAAGGTATCTTCTTGTTAAGGAAACATCAAATTTTTCTGAAGTGTTTGATTCCGTTCAGAGAATCTATAGTGTTACCAAAACTTCTTCGAATTTCTTAAATTTTTCTGCAATTTTTCTGAAAGTTTCTGGAATTTTCTGAAATTGTTTGAATTTTTTGAATTTTTTTGTGTTATACCGGGTGTCCCAAAAAAAACGCAACGGATTTAAAAAATTCTGACACGATCTGTTTCAAATTAATAATTGAATTATTATTTTTCTCTAAATCTGCAATAATTGGTTTAAAATTTGATTTATTTTGCAGAATTTTTGGTGACTTGGTTGCAGAGTTAAAAATCAACAAACTTTAAATTTGTTGTCAGGGCAAAACCAGAACTGCAAACTACTATATACTGCATTAGTGCAAACTACTATACTGCAAAGTTGCAAGCATGGCATACATCAAACTTCACAGGGTTACAAGCACACAATTTGATCAAGAAACTGTGACAAAGGGATCCCTTGCTGATTTATGAGTTATCTAGTTGTAAGAGAGTTTTCAGTGTTAATTTCCAATTAAAAGTATAACTCTAATTGATGAGGGCCTAGTCATCTTATAAAGAGAACTGCGCCTTGACCGAAATCTTTATAAAAGTGTCTGCTAAATGTTTAATAAACTTGTGTGTTGCATCCTTGTCAGCAGTCTTTGGTAATTGCTGGAACTGTCATGTTTTATAATATGACACTATAATTCAGTATTGCTAATGCAGCAGCTCTGGTTTTGACGTAGGGGCAGTTTTGAAGTTTGCTGATTTTTTACTTTAAAACCAAGTCACTAAAAATAATGGAAAATATATCAAAATTCATTCTAATCATTGCAGATTTCAATAAAATAATCGTTTGATAATAAGTATGAAACTGTTGCCTTTAGAATTTTTCAAATCTGTTGCGTTTTTTCTGGGACACCCGGTAATGGATTGGAATTATCATTTCGATTAATTTTAGCAAACACTGATCTGATTTTATGCTTCAGTATCCAAGGAAGTGCTATGCAAGCTTTAGAGAGCGTAAAAATCTGAATTATTCGTTATTTAGTATGACTTTGTTAAAAGTTTCATTGTCTGTATCCATGCTACTGTACACAGCAAAAGTTTTTTATTTACTCATTTATCGACTAATCATTTATTTATCATATTCTCGCTCAATAAATGTTTAGAATAAACTGTTTTTCGGCAGTTGCCTCTATTATATTTCTTACTTTTATATGCCCTTATGAGCTTGTGCACATCACACTAACACACGAAGCTAACTTGTTAGATTTAAGGCATGACTTATTGCCACTGCAACTTTCTTTTGATAATTCTTTCACGGTGGGTTCAGGCTTCCTGACCTTGACCTTCCAGAATAAGTTTTTTAAGACAGATGCAGTGTCAGATTACTGTAACGATGGAAGAGAGAAACCCTTATCAGATTCCATGTTTTGAATGGTTGCTATTTTGCAAAGTTCGTTTACCATGATCATAGTTTCTCTATGTTACTCTATGTTAATGTTTCTTTCAGGTTCCTCTGAGGATGAGCCATTTACACAACCAGAAACAGACTACAGTTCTTTATTCGATTCAAAGCCAACAATGGCAGGCAGTTTTCAATTACATTCGAATACGAGTCATGGGTCAAAAGGCACCGGGATGTCAAAGAGTGCCGTATACTTTGGACTAGCGCAAGCACAGTTACTAGCTCAAGTGCTAACAAGGAAGCAGTTACCTGGTTTGACTAGTACCGATCAATTGTATTTGCTGGCCTTAGCTGATACAGTAGCATCAACAAATATGGATTTGGAGAGTGGCGATGCACAGGAACGAGGACTTACGTATGCTAGGCGAGAGACGCGTACAGGTTAGTTTCATGTTAAGATAATTGAATGACTTGCTTGAAGTTACTGGTCTGTTAAGATTACAGTCATCAAATTAAAATCAGATGCAAATGTTTCAGAAGCTACTGAATATGACTGGAGGTGTATGTGAAAGTAGACTTATTTATATATTGATGACCGAGAGACAACTAACTTTGGTAGACAATGGCATAATCTTTGGGATTTGAAGATCACTTTTCAATTAATCCTCTCTTTTAGAGCCATCGTAAGCATACTGGAAGTTTTTGGTTGCATATGTACACTTCATTGGTTGAGATACACCATTTGATATTTTTCCATTTTCTCATATGTTTTTTAATTTTGGATGTACTGTGGAGACATGTTAGATCGCAGACCAGAATCGATGGTACAACGGGATGTTGAATCATTCAACCATGCCCTTGTACAGAGCAATCGTTCTTCGCAAACCTTTTATGAAGCAGATATTCGGATTGCTTGAAATTTGCTTTTTGCAATGGACTTAACATTCGTTTGTTTTATTTGATCACAGATGAGAAATTATCTCATTGGGTTGGTGGCGGTGGTTATGCAACAACAGGAGCAATTGGTGCAACTGCAGGCAGTGGAGGAGATGTTGTTGATGATTGTGGATTAAAGTTTCTGCTTGCTATGAGACAACACACAACATTATTGAGATCATTGCCAATGGGACATCGAGCAAGCCTCGAGAACAAGGTTTGTTTGCTTGAAATAAAAGCCATTTTTACACGCCTTACGAATGGTAGAGCAGTCAGACACATTACAGTCAGACATGTAGCGTAGGCTGAACTGCTTTGATACGTGCTGATAAAAACCAACTACTTCAAATTACAAAAATAAACAGAATTGACTAATGGGAACATTTTATTTGGAAATTTAGCAGCAGATTTGCCTGAATAGTTGCGAGTGTAACAAAATCAGACAGTGATTATCAAACCATTTGGATTAAATCAGGATTATCGAAAAGCAGCTTCTTAAATGATTTCCCTTTTCAGTATTTCGCATTCAGATTTCCGAAGAAATTCAGTACGTTGGATTTTGGCAAAATTTGAACAGGATGTTACTACACGTTAACTTTTTGACTAGATTCAATTTTTATTTGCTTCGATATTTATTGCCCACTTCTTTTGGTTAGCCTTTCTCCCCTATCACTCTCTTATCTCTTATCTCCTATCACTCCTGTCACTCTCTTAGCCTTGGTGTAGCTTCTCATTACAAACAAACCTTGTTTGCTCCCTAGGGCCTCCCGTCCTCAAAAATAGCATGGGCTTTTCATTCTGATTGTCAAGAAGAATTATTAGCCATGGTTCCAGGAATGCTACGTGGTGAACCAAATTGGAAAGAACTGAAAGCACATGGTGTTGGATGGTGGGTCAAAAGTAGTGATATGCTTAAAAGGCTTATTGAGAAGGTATGTGAACAGAGAAATGTTTTTATCTCATATTTTCTGTTTTCTAAGATACTTATTTTGATTTCTCTTGTTTTATAAGATTTATTTTGGTAAGATTGCTGAGGTACGTCCTTATGGTCATTTTGTATGTCATTGTTTTGAGCCTCTGCGATTTTTGCTAGTACGGTAGAATCCTAGTTTATGGATCAATTTCATATTATTTTGAAGTCTTGAAAATTAGCTTCTGTACGAAGTGAAATTATACAGGCTCTTTAAAGCACAAATGTAAAGCCCTTCCCATGTTAAATTTTGCAGACCCAAATGAAATTTACTGAAGTATTTCTCAATTTTACGGATATTTCTCAGTTAACGGATATTAACTCTTCCCACTTTCCTTGCCATTTCAATGCTGAGCTAAAAAATACTTAAGATCTCTCTACTATTTGCAGCTTGCCAAGGCTCATTTCCAAATCAAGCAAGATCCTCTAGACTGTGCGATATTTTACTTGGCCTCAAAGAAAAAGACGTTATTGTGTGCTTTGTACAGGTAAGTTTGACGTACAGGTAAGCTGTCATTTCTCTGCCTTTGTTGTCTTGCTTGTATTATCCGGCAATGTTTTGTTTTGTTTCTTGTTCCACGAAGTTTCCCTGTGAAAGGTTTTCCTGCAACAGGCGATTCAGCCGTCTTCGTGTTGCATTTCGGTATTGCATGAGGGTTTTGACTCCGATTTCAAAATTGTCTTGCAATTCCTAGATGCAACGTCAACACCATCTTCGTCTCGACTGTGTAATGGTTTATTTAATCATTTTGTCAGGTCTTTGCGAGATGCGAAGATGTCACAGTTCTTTGGTCATGATTTCAAAGAGGAGAGATGGAGAAAAGCTGCTTTAAAGAATGCGTATTCGTTGTTAGGGATGCAAAGATTTGAACATGCTGCTGCATTTTTCTTACTTGCTGATGCATTGTGGGATGCTGTTCAGGTAACGATTCACTTTTCACTATAGTTAACCTGAAGAAAGATTAATTTTCTACGAGAGAAATGATATTGTTATTAAAGCTGTCGGAACTTCGCATAAGTCAAGCTGCAAGATACTTCATGAGTTACATCCAAGATATTTTTGCACTCTAGCTTTTCTGCCAAGATGGTGGCTTCGTAGTTCTAGAAGTAAGTGGTAAATGGCTACCTTCCACGGCCCCCTGAAAAGCAGTCCTCATGGACTGACGGGGCTACCGTGCCTAAATAAATAAAAATAAAAAATGAAATGAAATGAAATGAAATGTCTTTATTTTCAGTTTGTATTTTATAATTCCTTTTTCTATAATAGTTATATGTAGTTTTATATAGCTTTTAATTACTTTTAGAACGGCAGCAGGGTAGACATAGTACTTTGCTCCCTGTGGCATCTTCTTTGTAGTATTGTAATGTAGTTTGTAGGTATTGTAATTAGTAATATCTTTGTAAAATTTTTAATTGAATGTAGAAAAAAAAGTAAATGGTATCTCCTCTTAACAAAATTAGCTGCCATGCTAGATTTGAAATCCCAACGTCTATCATGGAGAACAGTTTACTTGCAGACGGTTCCACGTGACTTGACATGGACTGTATTTTTCAGCCACAAAGTTATTGTACCTTAATTTTTCCAGCCTGTGAGGGAAAATCTTTTTCATGCGAAGACTTACTTTCAATGCGTTTGATAAAGCCAGGTGATGACTTTAATGGCTCATAAGAAATTCTTTCTTTGACAAGTCTTTTACAGTTCTTCGATATTACGTACTTTACCCTCCCCAGAATGTCTTCATTTTTTCAATTATTTCATTTCAGGTCTGCATTACTCGCCTCAATGATATCCAACTAGCACTGGTGATAGCAAGATTGTATGAAGGAGATATCGAAAAAGGTTCAGTGTATCACAAGATTTTGAAGGAATATGTTTTGGGTGAAGGATCAGAAAATTCTCATCCAGGTAGTTTTATAGTCTCTGTCTATTTGTTTTATACAATTTCATGTTACACTTGCATTGATGTCAGATCTTTTTGTCATTATACATCAGTTGCTCAGGTCTGTCCTATTTTCCTTAGTCGTATAAGGTATTATCAGAGAGAATCTTTATTGAGCGATTCTTTGTACATTTTAGTTTGACGAATTTTGCTTTCAATACAACAGTGATAGGAGCTCAAACGCCGCTCAATTGAATCTTTTGAAATGAAATAGTGCTCTTCAGACTCTTTTGTAGAATAGCGAGATATTCTACTTGTTCGTGACGAATTTAAAGGCAAAACTTCTACCAAGTACACAATCCATGGCATGACACAACAGTGTTCGAAATTTGAGCGTGATGACTAAGATCACACTGTAACAAAGGGCGATTACACTGTTTCTTGAGCTTCTCATTGTGGGACCACAATACAATTTTTATGGCAACTTTGTTTGAACTGTGCTTCTGTCGAATGAAATACCCCCTGACCTCGTTAAAATCATTTTAGTTTTTCTCTTCTTTGACAATTTACAACAAAATGTCTGTGATGTGATGAAAGAATACTTCACCAAGAATAAACACGGAAAGAACACAAAAAACGAGGAACTATCGGTAAAGTTACCACTAATTAAAACGGAATTTGGACGAAAGGGTCTCTATTTCTTGGCTGCAAAAGAATACCACAATTTGTCGCTACAGGCAAGGAAAATCGAATCATGACTTATCTTTGGAAAGTTTTTTAGATAGCCATTTTAATGACATTTAATTCTGTGAGCATCTAAGTTCCACTTGCACTTTGATTGTAATTTCTTAAGTTTTGTAATGGACACTTTTCTTTTCTTTTATCATTGTAAATATTAGGCAAGCAGGACCCTAATGATAACAGTATTTTAAATATTGATAGGTTATCCTGTTGAAATATTCGTAAATTATTATTATTATAATTAGTATTATTATTATTTCTCGGGGGTGGGGAAATAAATGAGCAAATAATGATTAGTTGTAGAAATTGTCATGGTTCTGACATATCCCAAGTTCAAACTAAGCTGTTTTGACGCGGTTAGCCAATAGTTGCTCGCAGGAATCGTATCGTTGTCTACACTGGAGGAAGCCTTATCTTTTCTTACTAACTTAATTCTAATGACTTGTAGATCCCTTCATTCGAAGTATGACGTATTGGTTATGCCGTGATTACAGCAAATCTCTGGAAACATTGCTTCTGGATCCAAGCAAATCCGATTGCAAAGATGGTGAGCCGAATTACAATGAAATGGCTTCAATGGGTCATCCCGATATTTTCAATTTCTACATATACCTTCGATCACATTCGTATGTACGTAGATGTCATCTATCTCAACATGCTTCGATTCAAACGGCCAAACACAAGCATTTGCCAAGGAAGAAGCAATTGGCGCAGTCTGCGGATGCATCAAGTAAAGATACCTCGGTCTTCACTGCTATTGAAAAAGAGCTGTTATACCGTACCGCATACACGCACTTGAATTCAGGAATGCCTAGTTTAGCTCTTGAAGTGTTGTTGCTATTGCCAAAAACATGGAATTCGAATGATACTGCATTGACTGCAGTACAAGGACATGAACAAACTGATCCGAACAATACAACTCAACATTCTGAAAATGAAGACATGATCGTTAGTGGAACACTATCTGGTGGTCTGGGATTTGAAGAAAGTCGTAAAATGAATGGTGTTGCAAAAGCAGACATTGTCGATTGGAGTAAACCTGTTTCATCAAAATCTGAGGCCTTAGATTGGAGTAAACCGGTCTCTTCTAAATTTAGCGAGTATGACTGGAGTAAATCTGCTTCATCAAAAACTGAGGATTTCGACTGGAGTAAACCTGTTACGTCCAAAGCTGACGAGTATGACTGGAGTAAACCTGCTTCATCAAAAGCTGAAGATTTCGACTGGAGTAAACCTGTTTCGTCCAAAGCTGACGAGTATGACTGGAGTAAACCTGTTTCGTCCATAGCTGACGAGTATGACTGGAGTAAACCTGTTTCGTCAAAAGCTGAAGATTTCGACTGGAGTAAACCTGTTTCGTCAAAAGCTGAAGATTTCGACTGGAGTAAACCTGTTTCGTCAAAAGCTGAAGATTTCGACTGGAGTAAACCAGCGCCTGCAATGTCTGAAGACATTTACAGCATGCAAAATAGCATCTCTGATACCGACGAGAGTATTTCTACTACGGATAAAACTGATCCTGTAGAGGAACAAAAAGATATTACGTCATTGCAGCTAAAATACATCACTGTTTTCAAATGTTTGATCGAAGAACTGCGGAGTTTGCCTTCAACGTGTACGCTTGAAGGTGTCAAGCTAAGGCCCACTGTTGCACATTTATTGGAGAGAGAGCTAGAAGTGCTGCATAAATTATGTGATTATGGAAATGAGGCTGATGATGAAACATTTGCTGAAAATGAGGCTCTTCATGATCCCGTTCCAAGAAAGGATAGCGACCGTAAGTTTTCAAACTCATCTTTAACTCATCACATATTACTTAAAAGCGGAAATTGCTTTTTGCTTCTCAAGTTCTATATTTTTACATAGGCTAAAGAGTTCAGTATACACTCAGAATTCTTATGCACGCTGCAGATTTAACTGGTTCTCATGATAGAATTTCATCTATGCCGGAGCAATAGATGGTTACGTTAAAGATGAAATCCGGGAATATTTATCGCATGCTGTGGTAAAAATTTTCGATACCGGTTCTCGTGCCAAGTTTTAGCTGAATTTTACCAAACATTTGTTCAAGTTGCTTCAAGTTGCTTGTAGACTCGGTTTGACTATTCAAGCATAAAAATCTCCCCCTTTCCTCAGTAACAAATCCGTTAAGATTTTGTTTGAAATTGATCTGGAAGCATTCGTTGTTTTCGAAACTTTGACAATAATTTCTGCCAGTTTGCTTACTGAAATGTCATGCTTAGTTTTATGGAAGAAGGATTGTTGAAGCATAGTTGTCAATTTATTTGTAATACAAACGAGATGGGCGATCGTTGGCAGAACTGCAGTGCTAGGACAACTCGTGCCCTCGGTTGAAGTAAGCTTCAAGCTGACGGAGGGGGGGGGGTTCCAAGATCAGTTTAGTAAAGGGCATCCCTGGATGCCGATCATTTCCTAACCTGATGAGGGAAGATACTGTTTTCCTGGCCCCTGATAAATAGAGGCTCGGGTGCATCATATATGAATTCAACAACACAATATTTACAATATTAACAGACAGCCAATGCCCCTATGCACTGGCCTCTGTCTAAATCTGGCCAACTGGCCAATGCGCCAATCAATCTCAACAAATAACTGTGAATACTTTATCCAAGCTGTCCATGCCATTTACAATGATAAACTGTTCCAATGGCAAATGCAATGTTCAAACTAAATGTCTACAAACTATATACCAAATTGTAATACACCAAATCTTTAATGATCAATCACTCACCTCAGGTGAGACTTAAGCTCTATGCGTAGCATATACGTTTCTCTAGAAATCTTAACTATGACCCTATTTACCTTTGCTTATGCCGCAGTATTTGGATAACTAACTTATCAGTTCGAAGGACAGTTTGACGGGGCGGTAACTCCTTCGCTAGTCGAGTCAGTAGGACGTTCTTCACGATACTTCTTTAAATGCTCCTGGTATCTTTTCAACGGAACATTCTCCTTTTCAAAGCGATTTTCATCATCATCAGAAGCAACGTATTGTCAATGTTCATATCTGTTAACCCTGACAGGCCTGGTGTATTTGTGATGCTCTAGGAAGACTAGGGGGGTGGCTGATTCAGTCCCCCTTAATTTATTTCTGTTCTGGACAACCTAAGGCCTTGAAACTTTGCATGAGTATAGAACATCTTATGGTGAACCCAAAAATGAAATCAATTTTTACATGTATCATGTGACCTTTCCATGACGTCACATTGCTCAATTTCCAAAGTCAATAGGTTTCCGTACTGAAAGTTTTTAATCGTCGATTGTGAGAAAATGTAAATCATTAACGGCGTCAGTCCAATTTCATTGTATTCTATATCTAAATAGCATTTGCTCTGTGAAGGAAAATTAGTGAAAAATGATGACGTCATCACACAGGAATGCAAAGAATGTGCACATGCGTGTTGCCAAAATCCGCAAAACCACACGTTCAAATTAAAAAATAGCTATTTTGTTGGATAGAGCATCAAAAGCAGTATGTATTCCCTTCTTTTCATCATTTTATCACATTAGCTGTAGATTCTATTAGGAATTATTCAAAATTTTACACATACATCTCTTGAATACTGATCGCGTTTACCCCCTGGAATGAATTTGATTTTTTCAAAAAATCAATTTTAGATCGTGACAAGGATAGCAACTAAAAGTCAAAAATTTTCAGCGTTGTAAGTGCACTTGGTGAAAATCTACAGACGAAAAACCGCCTTGGTTTGATAGGGTTAAATGCTTCCTCTCTTGACCTTGTAATCAATTTCCTTTTCGTTCCCGCAACGATTGCAGCCTTTCAGATCCAAATTGTTGTTTTTCCTCGTAGCATCTTTCTCTGGATTTTGTCCAAATAAAACTTCTTGATCTTTGCTCTCGCGAGGTGCACGGAGCATGGGAGTTGACATCTCAGCCATCGTTGCCGTGTCCCTTAAAAGCGCAGTTGCAAACCGTAGGGGCTTTGCCTTCTGATCATAGCTAAAAGGCTGAGAATGACAACTGATTCTTATTAGGTGAAGACCATATCTCAGTAACTAAGGAAACCCTTGCGACAATCAAGGTGACAGCTACAGCACGGGAAATGTCAGGACACTCTGTTGTTTTCCTTTTTTTGTCTTTGGCTTTCTGTGTTTTTGTATTGACGCTGCGCAGGTGAATGAAAATAAGAATAAAATGAATCGGCCACGCAGTTAATGCTGCGCAGCATCATTTTGAAAGAACAAGGAAAACAAATTCACAAGGGTGAAGGAAAAAGTAAGTATACTTTTGCTCATACACGATATTCAGAGGGTTTTCTCAACAAAAAGTCAGACCTTCCGAGCTTTGTACTAATTTGTATAATTTCTCGTTTTAGTTTCCCAGTTTTCCGAGGAATCTTTGTCAGAACTAGCTGGAGAGAAGAAAAGTTTATCTCAAAAAGCTGAATTGCTTACAAAGAAGATTCAATGGTTGCGCAAAAATGAGAAAATTTTAACGACTTTGTACAGTTGCTGTGCGTTGCAAGGTGTTGGTGGAGAAAATTTACCAGGTATAAAGATCGTTTGGTTTATTCAGTATGGTTTCTTATTTGTGAGATTGTCTTTACTAGAATTGGCACCATCATTTTTTAATGTTTTGTTTGAATCGTGAATGCTTTTCAAAAGTGTTTTACGGAAAACCACACAAAGTTTGTGGATCAGTCCATTGAGAAACAAGGTGAGAAAAAGTCTAGGCTATGGAAATAAAGCGTAATTATTGAACGATTGCAGATTGTTGTAGATGATACAGCGATACAAGGAGTACTGGGTACAGGGACACAAGGAGAAAATACGTCTGACAGAGTAACAAGTACAGCGTTTTTTTAAAGTCCATGTTGTAACATCAAAGCTGGTGTATTTTTCAATGAGAATATTCGTTTTTCATTAAATTTATTGAAGAATAATTCTTACATTTTGAAGACGTGATAGTTTGTCCAATTTGTTCTGCTGTGATAGTTGCAGCGTAGCAATGCTCCTGTGTGATAGATCTATTAATTGTTCTTTTCAATAGCAATTTGTCTTGAACTGTTGTTTCTGCTGCATGAACTGGAACATTACCACTCATTGGCTGCTCCACTTCGAGCCTTCTCTTCTGGGCAGACAGCTCCTCCGCTACTCTTAGCATCCATGGCAACATTCTCATTATTCGCAAACCCAGTGACATACCTGAGAAACATGACACATGATATTCTGCGAATGATATTGAAGCTACCTGAATTGCCAAATATGCAGAATCCAATTAATGCAGCATCAGCCCTGGAAAGTCTTTCGTTGTCATTGTCCTCATGCATATTTCATAGTCTGTGTGGTGGTCATGAGGATCAATTGCTTGAAGCAATCAGAAAAGGAGAAGTCAAGGTTATTGGAAAGGAAAACAAGGAAGGTATGACTTTTATTATATCGAGATTCTAGAAATTTCTGTAACATATATTTGTTGCTGCCAAAGTGACTAAGTAAACTTGAGTTGAAGATTTACAAAACTCTTGCATTTCATCTGGAATTCGACAGATGATGCAGTAGCGAAGTGCTTCAGACGAAATTCGCGCAAATGTATCTCTCGGTATGACTTGATATGACTCAAAAACTTACTTCAACTTCATCTTGATAAGTTGTTATGATATAAAAAACCAGGAGGAATATGTTTTAAATAGTTACTTTAATCTGATATGTATATAAAAGTTTATTTTGTTTTCTTTGATTAGGCAAATTAGTTCGCCAAACTTCAAGATCAAGTCTTGATGTACCAGGCGCACATAGAAAAGAGCATGTCACGCCTACATCTGCACCATCAAATTGGCCGGGGGTACAATTACTTGCTTCAATTCTTGCTGCGACAAACAAAGAAGGAACAAGGAATCTCAAAATCCTTCTGTGTGAATCTGCTATTGCTGTATATGTGGCCTTACTAGTGACGTCATCATCTCAGTTCCTACCGAATCAGTTGTATAGAATTATTACGAACCAGCTCGGCGCTGATTTTTGGGGCCTTGTTTTTGGAGGTGGGACTAAATTGGTACTTTTAGATGAAGATGCTGGGATTGATACAAAATCAACGATTTCAGAAGTTTCTACACAAAGCAAAGAAGATGAGAAAAAGAGAGTGGATACTGCTAGAATGAAATGGAATTTTAGATTGCTTGGAAAGAAAGCAACTGTACCAACACAATCTTCACCTGGAAAATATGTTCAACAAGAGTTATTCATCCCGCCACAAATGACGTTGTATGATTATTTCTTGAAAAAGGTAATTTCCTTTCATATCCAGCAATTTCCTTTCATATCCAGCTACTGGTGCAAGTCTAAGCCAGAACTGCAACTTTTAAGTTATAATATCCTTTGTTTCACCTCAGAAATTTAAACTATCTATTTATTCTAACTCATTCATTCCAAGAACCTCAGTTCTCTGGAACCGTAACCCTCCTCCGCAGCTCCCAGATAAAGCCTATTCACAGGCTAAGCTAGTTATAGCGTGTCAACTTTCAAGCGTTTCATCAATCACCTTAACCTTGTCTCCCTTAACTGACTCTTCTCTCTTTCCAGTGCCTATTCTATTTGTATTATAGGTTGTGTTGTTATACCATTCCATCAAACATTCCATTCCATCACATCATAAATTACTTATTGCACTATTTTTACGAACTATTTTGCAGTGCTAACGATTCTACTTGTGGCAAAGACTATGACTACCCTAGACTTATGGTGATGTGTCCCTTGTATCCCTGCGATAAACCTTACTCATCAGGAACTCATAATGAAGCAATGAAAAAGCTGGCCCTATTTTCTGCAATCATCAATGGAATTATGATAGAAGCACATCTTCGAATCTCAATCTCAGTTCTTCAATCGAATCGAAAATTTTATCACATTCACACCGTAACAATAGTAATTCACAAATCTCGCAATCTGATTGGTACTCTATGAATCTCAGAGCTTGCGCCTGAGGTTTTTCTGAGAAATATTATGAGTATCTGTTGACCAAAGCGGCATCGTCAAATCAGAGAAAACAGGGAAGCAGGGGACTCATCGTCATAAGTCTATGACTACCATATGGACTCCGTCATAAGAATAAAGAACGAAATCCTCAAACTTGGTGAAAGATGGATGTTCATAAACTTTTGTCAGTAATGATGAAGATTTATCGAATGGTTTACAGAATAAAGTTCTGCTTCTAGATAAAGTTAAAGTTCTTCCTGTGTTTAGTTTCGGCTATTTGGTTATCATTATTATGCAAATCATTATTATTATTATTATTAAGTCGGTCTCAAATTAGGCGAGTAATTTTTCGTTGTCGTGATTATTACGTGATATCTCATTCGAGACAGCCTTTAATTACGTAGGGTCTGGAATATCTCCTAACACGATCCGTGCACTGTTTTGATTATAAATTATATTTTACAGCCAATGGTTACAGCTTATGAGACATTTGAATACAACTCACAAGATTCATTTGATAGTGATGATGATGACACATACAGCGAGACTGCTGAATCTGAACTTGAAGACGAGGCTCCCACTAAGCCCAGAGAGTGTACAGAACATAGTAATCAAATGTCATACAGCTGGAGACTGATTACGCTTTGTATTTTGAAAGTTGCTTTAAATGGAATGATGAACTTTCTCTCTGCTGCTGGCCTCGAAATGTCAGGTATCTAATTTGAGATTATCATCAATATGATTTTGTCATCACTGCTTTTAGAGATGATTTACATAGTGTCTTGAAGTCACTTTTAGTGGTGCGTGTGTTTTTTTGGATGGGGGGCTATGTTAGCCATGATGTCCTACCATTCAAAGACAGAGTACGTGTCATCAATAGAATTGGTAGCATTTGTTAGAGATATTCTTAACCATGAATAGAAATTCAACGCATCCATATTGTAAAAAGCGTGGATATATGAACCTTTATATAACCAATGCTGAGTTGTGATGCTGTACATATAGATACAGCGTGTAGCAATGTCATTTAATGCATATCCCATTATATTTGTAGTATGTATTTATTGTCTACTTTTGCAGAACTACCATCACTTTCACCTCTTCTCTACTCTATCGTCAAACTTGTGTTGAAATGGCAGATACAAGTGCGGAACACGTTTGAATCAAGATGCCCCCCTGAAAATTTCCTTCCAATTAACATTTGCCTTGATGAAGGTTTTACGCGAGGGGGTCCGACATTGCAAAGAATCAAACTGTTAATGGATCCGGATAATACCCCATTCAAGTAAGTTAGTTTCTACACATTGGAAAATTAATTTGATTACAATTACATTTGGCATTCTCTGTTGCAAAGTCCTAAACGGAAAAGCGCTTGGTAAAGATCAGTATTTTAAGAAATGGAAGAATGTTCATTGAACATTACTGTAGTTTTACTGAAACTTGAGCATGATCGGAAAGATTGTGACAGGAAACAGATAAAATCTGTCATTTCACGCCATCGTAAATTAATCTTTTGTAAGTTTTTGTAGAATTTTCGAATGTTCACAATGATGATAGAAGCTCATGCGCCACTCGATCGAATCTTTCATGTAAAGATGTTGAGAATATCGATCGATCCAGACTCCTTTTTAGATAGCTAAAAAGTCCATTGCGACTTTTTGTAATGCCCCATATTTTCGTGCAGGAAAATTAATGCGACGAGTGATGTTTGACGGTCAGCTTCCAATTTCATTTTGTAGGAGCAGTAAAAAAGCTGCAGATCCAGCAAAACGTCTTTGGCATTCATTGGTGCATCAAGAATTATTACGGGAAACTTTCTTAGAATTGTCTTTCCCAAAAGATACTCAAGCTGGAGAGGTGTGGATCTAAACATATTTTTATTCAATTGGAGGACATTAAGAAATAGTTTAGCTATTTAGAAATACACGGATCTTATTGGAAATGCTGGAATGCTCCATTCGTGAGCTGTGATCTCAGTTGGAGTATAATTCCTACATTCGTGAGAGAATGCCGAAAGTGGCAGCAGAGTTCCACTTATTCTGCAGTGGTTTGCTGCTTGGGGAAAAGATTAATTGCCGGCCGTACAGCCAAACTGAAATATCTTTCTTTGGTATTCATCCTTCGCCGTAGGTGCGACCTATCAAGCGCTGTTTTAGTAAGTCAAAAATCTAAGTCGTTATACTTTTATATGTATGTAGTTACATAGGCGAATAGTTGAAAGTTTGAACAGATTTCATGTTGTCGACTTTACTTTTTTAGGACGATGAACAAGAAGACGGGATTTCAGCATCCAATGTTATTTATAAGGATGCAGATCTTGTCATGGGCTTTTGTTTCAATACTGTAAGTATATCTGTATACTAAGTAGAGTAGAAAATACCAGAAGTGCTAAAAGTCGCTTGTTTTTACGTTTTGTGGAAGTCTATAGCAATTGAGTTTTTTGTTTGAAAAAGAACGGAAAATCATGATAAAACTAAGTTGCGTCACCTCATCCCAATGATTTTCAACCAAAGCTTTACTTCCGAGCGTAAAAAATGCAATGCTCAAATTGTTGTTTCAATTTGCAGTTCGTGGTTAGTGGCAATTTCAACTCTGTTGTGCTCTGTTCTAAGGAAATTTAGGTTAAATTCTATATCGCAGGCAAATACCAATACGTTGGCACTTGCAGCATCACATGAAATTGTCGAGTTAGATGTTTCAGGGATTACAGATGCTGACAACAGTTCAACGCGAGGATGGAATGATAAACCAAGGAAAACGTAAGTTGCATCCTGGGCAGTTTATATATTCTTTTTATTTTTGATGTGGCTAGGTATTTTGACTCAGATTTTATGGGTCGTAATAAAATCCGTGAGAGTGAAGGAAAGCATGAGACATTGAAGAAGGGAGTTTGATTGGAAGATGTGAACGCTTCGAAAAAGGGAGAGAAGAATAGATACTGAGTGACAGTGTCAAATTTATACTTGTTATTGTTAGCTGGTCTCGGATGACGAAATATTGAGAGAATGTAACGGATGTTGGCTTGATGAGTGTTACAATTTGGAGTTGTCGATTCGCTGCAATTTAAAGAAATTTTTGTCAATTGATATTTTTACATGACATATTTCTATATGTTTAGTTATAGTGAATCAGAAGAAGATTTATTGCAAGCGAACAGAAGTGCAGATAAAACTTTCAAAACGGTACGTTCTTACATGATTCAATTTTTCACTAATTACTTTCTTCACTTTCTTAATATGAGTTCATTTTGATACCATATGAATTTATTCATCGATAGTCAAGTTTATCTTTTATCAGACACCTTTTGAATCTCAAGGGTAATGAGTTGTAGGAAATTTGCATTTGTTGTTGATAATTGTGAGCCTAAAACGGCGAATTAAGGAAAAAGCCATTTATATCCGAGCCATATCAAGTCGAAAATCTGCTATGAGAAGTGTATCTTGTTTGTCTGATGTTAATATGAGAAAGCTACGACAGTAAATGAGTCTCTTTTATCTTGCAGACATTAAGAAGGAATCTAGCTGGCACAAGAAGGTTGGAATCACATCCAAGTCTACCTTACTGTAAGTTATCACAAATTTAATTTCGTTACGATCGTTTCAATCTAATTCTAATCTAGTTCCACGAACTAATTTCAATGAGTAAGAAAGCTTCTTCTTATTTTCTCTCATTCTAATTCCTTACCAAGGGCCATTTCAAGTTAGATGTCACGTGAGATTTACGATACCGCAAAAATACTCATGCAAACACTGGTGTTTTTGTTTTTCGCGGGCATGTTTCGCGTGATATCCAATTTGAGATTAAAACAGTACTTAAGAAGTTATGGCATTATTTTATTCGAGATCATAAAAGGAAAGCCGTGAAACACTCTTTTGATGAGATCTGTCTACTATGTGAAAGTGTATCTGTTCTTAGGGCTAATAACTGGTAAAAGATTTGTAAGCAAAGACGTTTTCAAGCGCTATCCAAGTAATCACCCTTATTTTTTTCTAGATGCAACGGGTGGTAATGATGGAAGTGTGAGAATATTTGAATTTGGGCATCCGGAACAAATTTGTTCTTTTAGAGGACCCAATGTACACGAAAGGGTGAACAGAATAAGGTTCAATTCATTGGGAAACAAGGTTTGTCTCATGTCTCATTTTAGAGCCTTCTCTATTTTCAGTTTTAAATTCTATTTTAAGGTGTTACTGCAAATCGTTTATCATAGCGACCTAATGAGATAGATTAAATTGTAACGTCTAAAGGACATCTACAATTTGTTATTTTCCAGTAGACCATATAGCTTAATATTCTATGAAAAAAGTTGAATTGAAATGAATAATTCTCTAGCTGATGCTTTCGTTTGATGACTTCTACTGAAGTACCACAGTGGTTATTTTTAAATGCTAAGTCAAGGCAAACCTTCCATTTTGCTATTTTTGTAGTTTGGCGTAACCGATGACAGTGGTTATTTTTAAATGCTAAGTCAAGGCAAACCTTCTTTTTTGCTATTTTTGTAGTTTGGCGTAACCGATGACAGTGGTTATTTTTCTTTATGGACACTGACGAATTCTTTGAACCCTAAACCATATGTGGTAAGTCTTTACTATAAGTACAAATTGCACTCATGGCAACGCTTTAGCTGCAGTAAATCCCCGCATTTAAGAACCTACTTTTTCGAGAGCCAGGCTGAAATTGGTTCTTGTTTCAAAGGTACTAAGACTAATTTCACGGTATAGATGCTCTTATTTGAAGGGTGCCTCGTGTAGTCCCCTTGAGAGTCTCACAAAGATGTTCAGCCCTATTATTTGTTTTGGAAGGATTCTTATGGACCTAATAAATAACCGGGGAGGAGAATAAACTTTCAAAGCCAACGGGGACCACAACGACTTTAATGACAGCAATCAAAGATCAACTTTGCAACTCCTGCAATGAGAACCTATGTTTCATCAAACTGAAAGACGTTCTTGATTGCAAGGTGCATAATTTAGGAAAAGCAGCCTCTTGGCTCTTTTTTTGGTATGCGGGGCTTTACTGTATTTTGCGAAAGACTCTATTATACGATATTTTTATGCATCTCTGTATGAAATGTTTGATTAAGTTTTTTTAAAGGTATCCTCATTAGAAAATTTGAATACATGAGAAAATTCGACAAAATGTGTCAAAATATCGTTTTATTCAGTTTCCTTTTTGGCTAAAGGATCTGTTTTATGATCATTCAGCAAAGTTGAAAGCCAACTCACAGGCCTGGTCAAAACACCTTGAATTATTTGATAAAAAACATTTGATATTTTCTTGTGAAGTACTTCTCATCAGACATTATACTTTATAAGCAATTTCTGAAGCAGTTTCTTTATTCTTTGTAGATTCTATGTAATAGTAATATATTCTATGTAATAATAGTATGCCACAACTGAAAAAATATTTTCAGAAACGTCAATAAAAACAACCCAGATTACAGTGGCAGGGATAGCATTAAAAGGTCAACGTGACCTTAATTCCATAATGATCCTGACCTTAATTCCATAATGATCCTCTTATTAGAGACGCTGATTCTGATTTCTATGCATTTTAATTAATATTTGGTTATTGTCTTTCAAGACAATAAGGGCATATAACAGACAAGCATACGACTTTGCGTTTCTTGGTTCTTCAAGTTTCATTGGAACAGCAGGACATTCTTCTGAATCGAAGTAAGTTTTGATTTGAACTGATTTTACAACGTAGTGAAAAACAGTTTATTGTAATGCAGCTACTTTCTGTTTCTTGGGAAAATGAACTGATCCGAATTGAGGATAATTACGAAGATTTTTAGTATCGGAAAGCGTGTCCAAGCAGATCGCTGATTTGAAATACGAAACATGAAAATTGCACTTCACTATGTACACATTGTTTATTGAATGCATACACAGATCTTGCAAAATCTCATCATATTGTCGCTCCGTGACGTTTCAATGTAAGTTCACATAAGTATATTCGAATATGGAAAGGACCTAAAACTCAATATCTTTGTAGTGCAATTCAGTTTACCTTGTGTTTCTGCCCAGAATATGTGGAGGACTTGTTATTTGTAGGATACAGTTCATTTGACTAGACACCTAGAAATGTTAATTTGTAAGAAGGTGCTCGCATGACAGTAAACATAATTTGAACCAGCAAAATTTATCTCCATTGATAAATTACCTTCAAGAAAACACTCTTTTCTTTTCATTAGATTTCCAATTATCCAAACTAATAAAAACTGTTTCTGAATACTTTGCATTTAAATTTCGCATTGAGATTATTCGATTTTTGTTTTTAGAAGTGTTTGTATTTGGGACACTCTGATGTCACAAAGACGTTCCCTTGTGCATTGTAAGTATTAGCAACAAGTTCATTTTGTGTTACCACTCTCCTTCTACAGCACCCTTCAACGAATGAAGTAAAGAGTTTGGAATTAACTTTGTCTTCATTCTCTCTACGCATCGCTTTCTTTATTGAAAGGATAAGGCTCAATTTAAAATTTGTTAATTCTGTAGATGACGATCCAAAGGCTCTAAAATTTGCCCATAGAATTTCTGTCTGATTTAAATTGCTCTTTAAACTGCTTCATATTTAACTCCACTTGTGATGATGATGAATTGATGAATGATGAAATGGTGAACTCCACAAATTATGAACTCCACTTGTCAACGGATAGTCAAGTATTTGGCATGCACAGCACAAAAATTTTGGATCTCTGGTTATCCTTGTGGAAACCTTAATATGCACAGCTGTCAGTTTCCGTTTCAAAGTGTTTCAGATTTACTGCTGAAATGCCATGCTGTAGAGAAGGCGTTTAATGCAAGGAACTATGAAGGGTAACAATGATTAACTGCAGTCTCAATAATATGAAGATAAGCAAAGGTATTGAGCAAACAGCAATTTAAAAATAGCTATCATTGAGCAGATAGTATTCTAAAGTAGGTATTGCTATTCATAGAGTTTCTGTCACGTGGTATAAACAAGTTTCCTTGTTTATTTCTTTTTCAGCTTTCTTTCAGCAAGATCATAGTTCACAATCCGTTTATTATGTTCCTGGACGACAGTGTTTACTGTCTGGAGGAAGAAGAGGCAATATTTGTATCCTTTATCAGTTTCATGACAAATTTATTTGTTTATTTATGTGTAGCTAATTAAGCCTGAGGATTCCCCCATACAATCTATTCCATCTTCTTTCTAATGACGTTCAATGCGAATAATCTTTTGCAATCAATCGGAAACAGGCTTTTGCCATAAGCGTATCTATCTAAACGCTCTTTGCTAAATTTGTCATGTTTGGTTAGTGACGATTTCTTTATCAGGTCTAAGTTTTGAGATGGCAAATCATTATTTCAGTTAAAGGCGCAGGGTCACGTAACCGTAAACAAACCTGTTATCTCTAGAATCTATATTGTTTTCCACATGTGGTCATTGTGTTCTGCACAGATTTTGGTGGATGAGGTGAATCCACTAGAAGGTTACTTCCAAAAATCCACCAATATCTCTGCAATCGTACAACATATGAGTGTTTCGTTTCTTTCTCTACAAGGCTCAAGAGTCCATCTTCAAAATAGCACTGTCATTTTGAGAAACATAGTTGAAGATCTCTGTGATACGGCCTATCAAAAATACTGCAAAATCGTCATTTCGAAAGAAGTTTGTTTACATTACGTGACCCTGCCCCTTTAAATCAAGTTCCCTTTTCCGGCCATCAATCAGCCATCAATTTCTGACAAACTGCTAGTCGTTAAAGAGCAGTGGCGGTTGCGGGGCTGGTGGTTTAGCGTCCTTCAAGCATTACACTATTATGATGGTGCTATGCGTCAATTCCTTTGTTATTTATTACTCTGAGATTATAGAAAACCCCTAGCCCCATCCTGCAACCATCAACAATAGAATCAAGAATAATTCCTTAACACAGACCCTCAGGTATATTTGACATACGACAACGGAAATTGTTACATACTTTCCAGGCGCATGATTCCGCCATTAAATGTTTTGCAGTTGATTCGAGTGAAGAATTTTTTGTCACTGGAGCAGCTGACGGAGATGTGAAGGTATGTAGGAAAAGCAAAATGGTTTGTTGATCTAGGCATCATCATCATCATCATCATCATCATCATCATCATCATCATCATCATCATCATCATCATCATCATCATCGTCATCATCATCATCATCATCATCATCATCATCATCATCATCATCATTATTATTATTATTATTTATACACGATACCCCTTCAGGTAAAAACCTAATACAATGCTAGTAATATCTATGTTAAAATTGAAAAAAATGGACTGTTCTTCCAGAGGGTCGTGTTTCAGTGGTTTGTTCTTAGCATTTTCAGCTCATCAGGTGCGCATTTAGTTCTTTTTTGAAGCGCCCTAGTGTTTGGATTTCTCTAATATTAGCTGGGATATCATTCCAAGCTTTTAAGGCAGAGTAGTAAAATCCTTTTTTGGCATGTTCAGTTTTAAGCCTTGGGATTTGGAGATCCTTACAATTCCTTGTTTCATAATTTGAATACGCGGATCTATATTGGTACTTGTCCCAAAGGTTTTCTGGGCTCAGCTTGTTCAGAATCTTATATGCCATCACAGAACGATCAAATCGAATAAGACTTTCAACACTTAGCCACTTAGATGACCATTCGTCCTTTATGCTTGCATTTCCTATTATTGCATGAGTCCCGTTATGCAGACGTTGGAGAGTATCTAATTTTGTTTTTGAGACACTCCCCCAAATAACATCTGCATAGTGAAGATGACTTTCCACGATTGCGTGGAATACACTACACAGTTGCGATTGCGGTATGATATTTTTTAACTTTTTTAAGGCCGATAAACCACAGCAAACTTTGGACTTAACAGCTTTAAACTGTTCGTCCCATGTGAGACTTTCATCTATGATGACTCCGAGACATTTGGATTTTGGTACCCGTTTGATTTCAGTGCTGTTTAACAACAGAGGATCCGAGATTTCGAATTGCTTTATTCGACGGGGGTGACCTATTGTCATGTATTCTGTTTTAGCCGGGTTAGGACGTAATTTGTTTATCCTCATCCACTCAGAGGGGTTGACCAATTCTTGCTGCGTATCGAGTACTAGATTTTTTATATCATCTGATGCAATCGTGATTTGTGTGTCATCAGCGTAGAGACTAGCTTGTGAAAATTCTAGGAAGTTTTCAAAATCGTTGAGGTAAATGATAAAGAGGAG
Organism: Aurelia sp. 4 Dawson et al 2005; assembly: GCA_964019985.1. Lineage (NCBI taxonomy): Eukaryota > Metazoa > Cnidaria > Scyphozoa > Semaeostomeae > Ulmaridae > Aurelia > Aurelia sp. 4 Dawson et al 2005. The sequence continues at coordinate 210,424 of OZ026499.1, read as the reverse complement.
AGGACCAAGGCAAGAGCCTTGGGGTCTACCACAAGTGATGTTTTTTATGTTTGATCGGTGTCCATTAGCAACACAATACTTTTTTCTCTCCTCTCCTTCAAATATGATTCAAACCAATCCCCTGCAGATCCTCTAATACCATACGCACGAACTTTATCATAAGGACAGAATAGTCAACCGTATCGAAGGCTTTCTTGAGGTTCAAAAATAAAGTCAAATTAATTTTCCGAGAATCCATGTTTTCATACCAATAATCAGTGCTGGTGATTAGGGAGGTTATGGTGGCGCATAGTTTTTGAAAAGCTGATTGATTACAGGTAAGCTTTTATTCGCTTTGAGGAAATCAAACAGCTGATCATGCACTAGCCGTTCCAGCATCCTGGAGAAAATTGAAATGACAGAAATCGGCCTATAATTGTTTGCATCATTTTTAGCGCCCGATTTAAAGATTGGAGTTACTCTTGCCAGTTTCCAGATATCGGGGAAAACGCCATTCATCACCAAATCATTAAAGATTAATTTCAAGGGTTTTGCAATGAGGTCTTTTACATCTTTTACGATGGTAATCGAAACCTTATCAGGTCCTGATGCTTTCCCATTTTTAGCTGATTAATTGCATCCAAAATGTAATTTTCATCAACAGTTCTGAAAGTCATATTATTTGATTCAGTGGTGATATTCAGAAGACAATCATTATCTCTTCGAATCTCAACCTCAACCTCAATTAGAGCAGCAAGGAAGGTTTTCGTTGCTATGTTAAGAAAGCTGTTTTTGCAAGAATGAAATTTTCTGTACCTGCATGAGCAGGTGTATGGGGAAACTACGACGCCTTTTAGCAGCTTGACTTTGTGGTATTGGAGGTTTTATCACTATCATGCGCATTCGAAAACCCTTCGAGATGTAAGAATATATTGTTCGATTGAAGTTCATTTTAATTCGACCTGGCTTTCCTTTGGTAATCAAAACAAACACAATCACATTGAATTGCAACCAGCCGGTTCGAATTGCTTTCACAAGAAATGCAGAGCGGCAATTTTACTTTCGCAAAAGTCGATGAGGCCTATTTTCGATTCATCATCTTTTGCAGGTTTGGGGACTAGCAGTCCATGAATTATATGATGTTTATCGTAAAGAGCATCTTCGTGGGACTTACTTACGTCATGGCAGCACAGGAGTACAACAAGTACAGATTTTACCCACAATGCATCTGCTTTCTTGCGGTTCAGATGGGACTTTGAAATTAAGACTTCTTGAAACTAAAGATGCAATTAGTTAAAATGTTTTTTATTTAAGTAGGCTAGAATTTCATCGTTGGTTTAGAGTGTTCTTACACAGATCAAAGTTTATCACTTCAAGGAGGAACCTAAATTGAAGATTTGTCATTGCCAGAGCAAAGCTTCAATATTTTCAATTCCAGTGAAACTTCTCCGTTGCAAGAATGAAGCTTCTTATTGCTTTGAGATAACCCAAAAAGATATCTTGAAAGTGTTAAACTTTCGTGCCTTAGGTTTGTTGGAAAATTCTCTAGTATTCCCACTACTGGTTCTTACAAAAGTTTGTTTTCCTGGGAGTGATTTACTTGACTGGCTAACTTAATATTTTCTAATGATTTTTTATGATTATAGATTTAATTTATCCATAATTATTCAGTGACAATTAATACGGAGGACTAGGTCGACAAAAGAATTGTGGTATATGTCCATTATATTGTTTGATATCCCTGCCAGTTTTACTTCCTCCTGACCTCCTGTGTACATATTTATTAACCAATTTTGACAAAGCCATTATTGTGGTCAATTTCATGGCTAAGCTTCCTTCCTAGGATTAGGGTTAGGGTTAGGGTCTTGATAATTTCATAATGTTTCTTATTCGACCCATACAACCAATGTTTCAGACTCTCGACCTCTAGAATGTTCAAATCTACAACTTGATCAGCCAGCTACGAGTTGTTACGTTAAGTTTTGTATGGGAGCCAGAGGAAAATCCATCACTGGTTGCGATATTTTATTTCCTGACTGTTACTGCCGGATGTAAAACGAGCAGGCTGCGGGGTTAATAACTTGTTGAATACAGGAATTTCTTTGAAGATGATCACTCAGATTTTTCAACAATGTGTACTCTTGATAGCAACTATGCTGCAGTTCATAAAGTGAAGGCTCTTATCAGTTTCCGCAAGAAGAGAACCGAAGAACTCGGATATTCGCCGCCAAAAATTGGTACCCAAGATCATATTCAGTTTATATCATTGCCAATAATGACGAAGGGGATAATTATCTTTATGCTTAATAACCAAATTGTATCATATGTTTCTTGAATATTTTTATTTCGCAGATAAAATATTGTCATGTTCAATGAAGTATTTGTTGTAGACGAACGAATAGATGCTGCTGAGGTATAATTTGAAATGTGTTTAATGTCTTCTGTCCTTCATGATGCCTGAAAGCTGAGCCCCCTCCAAACGGGCCTCGTTGAAGCCGTGGAGCCCATCATTTTGAAAGCTTGGAGCCCTGGAGCCCAAACAATGTCAATAGTGAAGCAGTGAAAAGCATGCAGTGGAGCCCTTGAGCTCGGCAATTTTGCCTTTGAGAGTGCGAGACCCATTAAAATATGCGATGGAGACTTAGAGCTGGGAATCCCGCGCGCAGGAAGCCTCAAAGGTGAATGCAGAAGTTGAACTCTGCTTCATGATAATAAGATAGATAACGAAAAAAGACAGTCTTTTTTTGTAGTGCCATTTGGATCCTCCTTCCTTCAATGCCTTTTCCCAAGAGGTATACCTTTAACCTCTTAGCTTCAGTTTTTATATCTTTGCTGCAAAATATTGTCTGTTTGTGTATGCGCCATTGTAGAGTTAAAGTTTGTGCTTTGTCAAAGCTCTTCCTGAAAACTCGATAATCGTATCAATTTCCAAAAGCAACTATACATGTGTGTTGGAAGGGACCCCAAGAAATTTGATCGCTCGAGGAGTTAATATTCACCAGTGTATTAGTTTTCAATTGGTGAACAAGGTCAAATATCAACAGAAATATTTTGTGTCCTTGTTCGTAGCTGTAGAGGGTAGATTGAAGGATGATGGTTTGTCAAATTGTTGAATGTGCAAGGCATTTTTTGAAGGCACATTCCTTTGGCTGACCCTTTCCATGAAGTGTTACTTTCTCTAATCTTTCTCTCGTTTGTTTTAACAGTGGAAAGATCTCTCTTGGATGGTAAATATGACCTCTTGAATTTAGCTTTTTGCCGCTTTTCAAATTGGTGAAATGCTTGTCTGGATTTGTTATTGATATTTCCTGGAATATCTGAATTACTAATGAGGGGTGAATTTGAATGTCAAGTTACAGTTTCTTGCGCCAAGTGCTGGGATCGCAGAAATAGAGATGACTGGGTCGAGTTTGCGGTCCCTGGTCTTGAAGCTCATTGGTTTAAACCTTGTTTGTATGACTTTTGCTGGCTGCAAAGGTGGGGTAGAGCATTGCACAACTGCACCACTCATATGCTGGAAATCCCAATTGGAGGAGCCTCGGCGAACTCCGATTGGAGTTCTTCGAGCCTCCTCGAAGCATCGAGATCGCTGTGCGGAGCACAGCTTGTTATTACGTTCTCAGTAGAGATGCATTCCTATTGGCTATTCCAACCCGCTCTTGACAGCAATAAATCAAATACCCGTATATAGCATCGACCACCGCTTGTAGGAAACGACAGATGAATCTGACTTGTGAGGAAGCATTCTTGGTTTATCAAATAAATTTGTTTCCTGGGTGCAATGCCCTCTACCACGATCCCAATCTTTTCATATGTTATACCGCATTCCCACAACGTAAGATCTTTATTGCAGTCAATTTGAAGTACGAAAAGAGAATTGGAGAATTACCGTCCTATACTAGAAATAACGATTGTCAGTGAGTGCTGCGCATTGTATTGTTTGCACAGGTCCATTCCCTGGTTCGGCAGTTTACACTCATTGAATTGTGATGCGTGGCAATTCGGTATATTGGCTTTGAGTCAATTAACAATAGGAGAACAGAGAGGTGACGTAAATTTTCTTTGCTGCCAATAAAAGAATTCCAACCATTCCGATGCCATTTCAATAGCCGGTGACCGAAGTCACTGCAAAATTGTTGAATACAGACAAAAACATACAAGCATCGAGAATCGATCTCGCCTAAGGAAGCCACTGCGCAGGAATAGGTGGCTGCTGCGCAGCAATTATTGGTTATTTTTAAAGAGAACATGTTCAGGCATAATATTGCCGATCACCAAGGTTTCTTCTGTCATGCCATTGCCTAACCCTACCTGCGGTTTACCTTTTATGCCCGTCGGAACCCGTCGGAACCTGTAACTGATCTTGTCAACAACATTTAGTACGCAGAGAATAAATCTAGCATTGTTATTCGTATTGGTTGTTATTCGTATTGGTTGTTATTTGTATTGGATGATGTGTGCTGCATAATTTCCATTTGGTTTCCCCATCTTCCATACGTCTTATAAAACTATGAAAATAATAAGGGCTTTTCTCCCGTGCATTACCTTCGTTCATTGCTGCCATTGAAAGGATTTTTTGCCTAAATTACGTTGGTGTGATATTTGATGCGAGCTCTCTCTGGGCAGGGTCAGAAAATGGTTTATGCGTGAACATTGATTCTTTGTGTTGTGAAACCAGGAAATATTTCTGCATTGCAAGCAATACAAGAATGGGAAGTGAATTTGGGAGCGTTGAATTGGTGGACATTGGACGGCTGGAATAAACCAGGAAACAGACATTAGTTGGCGGGTACTTGCATATGAATTAACAAATGAAATTGGCAGTTTGCATTTAATGTAACTGAAGTGTATAGTTTTGTGCAGTACTCCTTGATGTAATAGTGAAACTTTGATCGTAAACTGGCCAGCAGTTGTTTGACTGAAGCTCAAATATGAATTAGTGCCTTTGCGTGCACTGCTTTGTTTGCAAGAGAACAGCTCAGGATTTGGTGGAAGTGAATTTGAGATTGGTTTACACACGTTGGCTCACAACTCCTTGCACCGCTTTAAAAAAAAACAGGTTTTTGGTAAGCTCATACGAATTGTTTCATTGTCTCTTCGTTCATATGTCAAATAAAGTTTCTTCTTTTGCATGAATTGTAACACGTATCAAACGAGTAGCTTTTTTACCTGATTCAGTAAGTTTTAACAAGAAGAATGTTTTACGTTTTGTTCCCGAGTTTACTGCTTATCAGCTTTGGCCTGGTTCTTCTCTTATGCCAGAAAAGTTTGGTAGTAAAGTCCTGAGCGAGTGATTGTACTTTTTTGGAGTAAATGTACGATTAAGGGGGAGTTTGCGTACGGGGTGTTTCCTGTCGTTTTGGACATGTTTTTAAGTTTTGTCTTTAGATGGCCTCGTTCTTTTTCTGGAGTTGTTACAACATATATCTTGGAATAAACAAAAATGAAAGAAAATAAAAACACCTTATATAAACAGGGGCAGTCCCTATTAGTGGGTGACGTGGGGTCGGACACTTTTTGGCTTTGCGAAAAGTTCTCTGGTATATCTTTGGGTACGCTATTTGGTGCAAGATCAGTATATTTTTGAGGTTGTTAATGAGAAAATTTGACAAATTGAGTGCTTAGGCTGAGTTTTCGCCAAACTATTGCGGTGCAGTTACTAATAAAGCTGTTAAACCTCTAGTTTTTATGCACCATGAAGCAATGAATATATTTTTGGGGTCTAAAAATGTCTAGAATATAGTATATTTTTAGGTTTTTCAAAAATATGCTGTGTTTGACCCCCCGTCACATACCAATAAATGTCACCCTGGGCTTAATTCGTGCGTTTCCCGTCTCTGTTTGAGAGAAAATGTCGTTTAATTCAAAACAAACAAAGCTGCAAAAAGTTGCTCTGAAACTTGGTACCTAATATTCGTGGTTCTTCATGTTGTTTATATATTTGAACTCGCAAACAATAACGCATCCCCATCCGGTGTATGCAATTTGCTTTCATTTCAAGATATTCATGCAGCAATTTGTCGTTTAAAACTATGATATAATGTTGTCTTATACGCGTCTTTATTTTTCATAGCATAATGATAAAAACTGAGCTCATAACCCCCTTGCTTCAGGAAGATGCATTGGCATCAACAGGTAAGAATATTTTCCGTCAGAGACAAGGGATCTCTCTGGCCTTACCACAAGCGAACAATCCTTGTTGAGTTGCACTAATTTGTCACATAATCGTTAATGTTATTAACCGCAAGTAACAACTACGTTTACACGAAAGAAACCCCGTAAGTTCAGTTTCCCAAAGAGAGACCTCGACCAGAGACAGTGTTTCGTTGTAAAATCTACTATCAAGCAATTTAAAAACGGGCTCAGGCAAGAGGCACATTAAAGCACTTGTCACACCCTACTTGCAAGTAACCACAACAGTGAAGAAAGACCTTTAGATTTGAAGTAAACAGTCTATAAATAGGCACCAACCAAGAGGTATATCTCTTCTTATTGCAACAGCATTGATTTGCGTGGTTCACACGTAGCTGGACTTTTTTGTAGCCTCACTAAGTTGGAATAATGTTTACAGCAAAAAATGTATGAAAATGGAGACGGTTTTAAATCAGCATACTGTTACCCTTTCGAATTTACGTTCTTTCAGAGTGTGATGAACGTTTGATAGTGAGAACTATCTTTCGTAATGATTGATATTCCTTGTTTAAGGCTTTTGCCATTTATGTCTGTATTGCGGCAAGTAGTCATCGGTATCGTTTAGAAGGATAATCTACAAGAAATGGAAGCCATGTTTTTCCCGAAAATAAACTACCCAGTATTGTTTTAAGCTTACTACAAGTCATTCCTCTTTTTCTCAATCCAACAGAGATGCAGTTCCCATCTGGTATCATTGATGAAAATTGTGTGACATCAACTGAAATGTTTCAAATTCGTTATGAAAAGTTTAACAGAGAAGTCGTCAAAACTCAGGTAAATCTCTGCTGAATTTCTTCAACCTTGTCCTCAGGACCTTTTCCAATATTGCGAAAGGTTCTGGGGATGAGGGGGACGAGGTTTTAATTTCTTGATTTTAACAGGCCAAGCTTGAGTCTGCTTCCAAAGCAGAAGGATATGAGAAAAGTTTATAAACTTATATGCACTTTTTGTAGCTGAATACGTTTCGCAATTAAGGAAAACATTGTAATTTTGAAAGTAACCAGAAAATTAAGAAAATTGCTGCCACTGATCAAACTCTTCTCTAAAAAACTCTATGGACTAAATTGGCCAAGTCTGGCTTACATCTACGTCAAGTCAATTGATCGTTCTCTTAAAAAACATCTGTGTAATTCGTTCACATATTTCGCACCATAAAAACTTGTGCCATGAATGCAAAGTACTACAATACAGAGTGTTCCCAAGAGTATGGTCACATGATTTTAAAGGCGTCAAAAACAAACCCTTACTGATTGTATCGATTTAAACGACGGTGAAGTATTAGCCATTAGCATCAAATCTTATGAAACATTTGTAAATTGGCTATGGACTCTGTTTCAACCTTGTATGCTAGGCTGCTTCATGTTTACAAACAAATATGACTTCATAAGTTTATTTTCTTGCAGCAAAGAGTGGCTGGCATGTCGATGCAAAGGATTAAGAAGGAAGAGGCTGAAGTAATTCTAGAAATATCGATGAAAACGATCGCTCAAGTTGCTGACATCAAAGTTTATGTGAAGAGAATGGTCGAGATTGAACACCCTCCACTGGGATTTGTTGAACTCAAGACAGTTAGATATCAAACTGCTTATGATAAGGTGAGGTAATTTTGTAATTTTTCAACAATCTTTGTTGATTTCATCGTTTTAAGAAACAATGAGCAAATTGGTTTAGTTTTGTGAAGTGGGGACCCCAACTGGACAGTGTGTGTTTTTTATTGATATATATATTATTACAATAACAATATTACTTTCTACCATACAAATTCTAATTACTATACCACACTACAGGGACGATAACACGGGGAGCGAAAAGATAACGACTACCCCGTGGCCAATAAGAAGAAACGCGACATTAAACTAATAAAGAACTACACTACAATGTACGAACTAATGGATAATGTGCTAGATTCCGTCTGACATTAGATGGCTGGTCAGGGTTTCAAAGAAATAAAATGTAGTCACGAGCTCAAGTCGTTCGTGAAGTTGAGAGGTGGTAAAACTACCTGACATCTAATGTAAAACAGAATTACAAAGAAAAAGAACATTTACTTTAAAGGACTTGGTGGCTGCTTGGTACGGACGTTGCAAATGATTTTAATCAAAGCGACCAGTATCGTGGATGAAGCGCAAAGTCAATTCAAGTATATTTCTGTTCAATTCATTAGAAAGGTCTTGATCACCATATGATAAAAGCTGTGTCAAAGAATCATTTGAAAGATCGGTAATTTGCCTAAATGTTCGGTATAAATTCAACACTTCCAGCGAAAAGGTACCGATGTTGAGCATCAAAAGAAGGGCAGAGCAACAGAAAGAGCTCCGTATCCTTAATGCCATCGCTTGTTGGGCACAATGTGTTTACATGTTACATGGTCATACAGAGAATACAAATAATGAAAAATTGCTTTAAGACTGGTTTCTGTTCTCCGAATCAGGTATCTCATTTGAAATATTTGAAAAAACAAGTCAAACAGCAAAGTCCTTTCAATGCTAAATTAATGTTGGACATCGCGCAGCATAAGCCAACTTTACTGACATGCAGAATTAAGTTCTTTCTCGTTTTGAAAAATTTTGGATATATCACCAAGTGCTTAAGTTCCAGCGACAGACTGAGGAAATTGCGACTTATTATAAACCAATCTCTTTTTATTGCAGTATTTGTTGCACATCGACCTGGATTCTGTTTACATGGTTGACGAAAAGGTGGTGTATTGCCTGGCCAAAAATAATACAGATGAGAAAAACAAGTTCTTCTTGAAATTAGAAGTGATCTTTATTGATTGGAGTTCAAGTGTGCAATACAGTAAATCATTCAAAGTCATCGGTAAACTCAAAGAGCAAAAGCCGAAAACGAATGCTGATATATGCAGCCTGGGAACGTGGGAAAATGATAGTTATTATCAAAGTAGTATCGTATCAGGAAGCATTGATATTAGTAATCAGTATGTGCCTTATGTTGCAGCTGCTGACTCTGGAAATCTGGGTAAGCTTTAGACTTACTACAACAGCATTTTGTTGGGCTATACAACAACAGCAACAACAACGAACACTTCCATTCACTTGACGTGGAATCGTGCACAAAATTGTTCAAAAAGTAGGAAAGCAAAGTGTCCCTAATGAAAACATAAGGATAGAATGGGTGGGCGTTACAAGCTCATCTCTGAGTCTGTTCGTAAGATAGTTAAAACTGACTTCAAGTTTGTTCACAACTTTTTTTCACGATCGAATTTTGTTCAATGAGGATCATCGCTACCCCAAATCTTTAGAACAAAACAACGTATTAAATCAAAATTCTTGTTTGAAGGGCTGGAGAACACTTACTTCAGATACATTTTCAATTTGTTTAATGAATTTGAATTTGAAAAAAGGCACGTATAAGATCATACTTCCTCACGAGGCTGCGAGTGATCGTTTGTTCAACTATTTCATTTTTTCATTTTTAATGTTAAGTAATGGTAGGCCCGTTAGTCAGTGCTTTACAGGGAATTGCGGCGCGTTCGGAAAACAATAGCATGCTCAGTTGCTCTCGTTGTTGGCAAGGAAAATGTTAAATCAATTTATTGACCCATTCATTTCAATGTTTCATGCTAGAACGTGAAATGGTCAAAAGAAAACGTTCAAGAACAGACGATTCAATTTCATCGATGGGTAAGTAAATTTATCATTTCAAAATCTACTTACCAATTTTGCTTATTTTCTGTCTTAATACATAAGTTTCGGCCAAACGAAAAGCATTCGAGAAGTGCTTTCCAGGTTTCTCTTATTTTCTAATGTTCCCTAGACTGATTGCATTTTCGTAGTTATCGCTATTGATGGTCTGATGGACGCTCAAACTACGACTCATGGACTTTGGCACTGAAATTTGGGATAAAGTTTTCCCCTATCGATTTCATAACTTGATTTGGAAACCATAGCAACACTGTGCAAACTCCAGGCAATGGTGGATGGGCCTAAGTTGCCGGCTCGAACCTACAATGTTAAACAGTTCAGAGTTCAAGTGTTCAGTAACATTAGCCATGAACAAAGGCCACTGGTATCCGTACGAATGTTTCCTCAATCCTAGAATCAACAAACCATTTTACTGTGAACCAGGGGTTCCTCATTTTTAAGGCCAATTAGCTTCCGTGAACTTCACCGCAGCATTGAGAATTTCAAACTGTCGAGGATCGCTTGCCTCGCTTCTGAGAATACAATGCAGCCTCGTTCCACAGGGCACATGTAAACGTGTTCATCTCCGTCTCAAAATTTTATATCAAAGTCCATAAGGCCCAGATTGAGCAAAAATAAAAAATGTTTTTGTTGCTATTATTTTTGTTGTTGTTGCGATATCTGGGACCATGTCGTGAGCAGTGGTCGTGAGGCTATATGTTCCCCTTGTTTTCAAAATGTCCTCTCTTTTGGTCACATTGCAAGGCAAGCACTATTTCTTAGCAATGTTTTTGAAAAGTTTCCTTATGAAATTTTATTCTCTTTTCATCATAGATTCATTCGACAGAGTTTTACATAATCTTATTGAAGAAAAAGAAGGTCACTTAGAGCCAACCAAATCAGGTAGCTGATAATGAATTGAATTTTAAACAAGGCTTTTTATGTGAAGACATAGGGCAACTCTTCTGTAGTTGGTTAAGAAAGAAAGAGTCTTGCCTCCATTTGGATGTCCAAGCTTTTTAAAATATCAAAATGTCATGTTTTGTTTTTAAAGACAATACGGTCCCCATCACAGATCATAGCAAATGTGGTAGAAAACATTATCCTCTGTTGTTTGATAGGAGTCCCCTTAATTTCATCTACAGACTGATGAAAAAGTATGAATTAGCAACGGCTGTAAAGGAATATGTCCTGCGTTATTTTACTATCTTCTTGACTTGCATTCCGTGACGCAATTACGTTGGATGACAGGAGGGGGATAAGGGATCGTATACCATGAATTGCAGTCGAAACAAGACAAGACACGTTTGCTTTCGTCATCTTTCGAAGATCGCCTGACGTGCAATTATAACTACTTTTACGTTGCTAGTACAGCTATAATTGACTCATCTTTCGCGTTTCAGGCAAATTGATCCAAGCATCTCGCATTGTTGCTGATCATATAAAAGCGAAGAGTGCGGATATCGAAGAACTGTATGCAGTGAACCAAATTAAAACCCCAAGAGGAGACATAGCGTATCATTTTGTTTTGAAAGACCCTGAAAATTTTGCGTCATTTCAAGAAGGAGAACTGGTCGGAATCTTCAACAATGATAAGCGAGAGAGAGTTCTTGATAAATTGTCCCAGAAAAATTCTCACGAAGCAATCATACGTGGTGTGATTACGAGATCATATTTTCTTGAAGCACAAGCACAGCCGACTGAAGGTAAGTCAACAAGGTATATTGAATTTTTGACTTGCTGACTGATTGACCGATTGGTTGATCGTCACTTCCTTGATCTATTGATTGATTCATTCATTATTTGATGTATTAATTGATTGATGCAGTGATTGACTGATTAATTGATGCAGTGATTGATTGATTGATTGATTAATTGGCCAATGCATTGGTTGATGTATTGATTGAGACGTTGATTGATTGATTGATTGATTGGTTAATCCCTCAGTTAATTGATTGATTGATGCATTGGTTAATATGTTGATTGATTGATGCAGTGATTGACTGATTGATTGATCCATCAATTGATTGATTGATCGATTAATTGACGTATTGATCAATTCATTGATTGACTGATTAATGTATTCATTGATTCATTGATCGATCGAGTGACTGACTGAAATAAAAACTGGCTGATTTGGTACTACGCTCGTACGTATCGAAATGTTGTAGATTTTAGAAAAAGTTTCATAAGAGCAGCTGTTGATAAGATTGAATTACGAACCTTTTACAAGGTAAGGTCGTTAAATATTTGGGATCTGCTTTTACAGTACAAGACTTATGTACATCAACACTGTTGTCTTGCCAATGGCTCTCAGGACAGTCTTAAGGGTTCTTGTTCTAAAATGTTCACAGTGAAATCTTTGTGTCATTACTATCTATACGACATTGAACATTACAAAATTTCAGTTCGCACAGAAACAATCTGTATGTTTGGTATCGTTCCTGTCCGTGTCAAAGGATCAATTCATCGCGGTGATGTATTGCATAGTTCAGAAACTCATCCTGGTGCTGCGGTTTCTGTTTCGGCTTTTACACAGGCGCAAGTAAAAGAATATGCAACAATTGGATTCGCACTTGAAACAATGGAATGTAATGATGATGAGGTGATTGTTCCATGTTTTATAGTCACCAATTACTTTCTCTTTCTTTATTTCGCAAGCTTAACCGTCATGTCAAGATTAGATTGACTCGCCGCGCGTGCATGACTTGACTAACTGACTGACTGACTTTAAGATGGAGTAGGTGATTGATTGATTTATTGACTTTATCAGAGGCTCGAAATTCGACAGAGAAAATATACTCCCCGATTTGTGGTGTTTTGTTGCGAAACATTGTCAATATCCATTAGTAGCAATGTATGTAAACAACCATATATGAAGCATCAACAGAGCTTCTCCTTTTGAATTAAATGTCTAGGAATAGCCCTCCATTAGGCTTCTTATTTGGAATCAACTTCATTTTGCGACCTTTTTTGATAATCAAGATTTGCATGAAATCTTTGGAAAGAAACAGAATCGTACTTTGTTACTTAAACTGTTATTACTTCTTGAGGTATCTTGGGAGTGATGCTTCTCGCGTCAATTTGACTTCGTTTCAGTCCTTGTTCAATTTCTTTTTGCAGTTCAACTTAATCCAGTGCTTGGTTTCAGTCACAATGGAAGTTTTTGGTGGCATGATGCAGAAGAAGATCAAACAAGTCGAAGGAGTGATGGGTTCTCAAGTGGAGAAAATTCGAAAATCAAGAAAGAAGTCTAAAAAAAGTTAGGGTTAAGTTTGATTTTGATTTGAAGAGCAATCTTGATCTTGATTTCTTGCAGAAGGAATTTCTACCGAGTCATTCAAGAAAACGTTAAATGTTTGGTTGGCATAAGAAGCACGTGGCTGACATTAGAAATTAAAAGTCAAATTTTTCAGTCGAAGAATACCTTACCTTGGGTACCAGACTCTCTCTAAAAGAAAGTTGACTCTCTCAATTTTCTTTTGGAGAGAGTCTGGTACCCAGGGTAAGGATACCTCAGACGTGAAAATTTGTTTGAGTAAAGCACTCACCTTTTAGACCCATGGAATGAATTAGAAAAAACTGTTGGTAAGAAGTTTGTATTGGAATTTCCATGCTCAATGCTTCCCATGTATTAATTGCCTATTCATGTATTTTATATACGTAGGCTGATTGTAGCAACAGCCTTGAAAAAGAATTTTTTTGTGATGGGTAAACAATATAGACTATGCCTGTGTTAAATGCTTGCGGCAATAAGGAGGTAAAGAAACGCGATTTTCAAGTCAGCTCACGAAGGCCTTTGGATTTGCAATCTATGGTCTTTTCAGTTCGACTAAAAATTTAACTGAAATATTTTGAAGAGAAAACATGCATTTTGAGAGAATATGCAATGCTTCTTTTCTTTTCTCTGTCAAGTTGTGTCGGAACGACTTATCGAATGTTTTTCTTTCTCTTTTGCAGTGTTATATACATGCTTTGTTGGAACAACTATCCTTGCAAGCCTGCTAGGAATTCTTTTATGGCAAATATTAATGCCATGTACTGCTTATAGATATTGGCGATGCAGGCAAGGACGTATCAAGGATCAAGTTGCCACATTCAAATATGTCTCCTTGTCTACTCCGACTGATGTGAATATGAGAACATTCATTTAGCTTTTTGATTTAGCTAGACATCAAATCCTTTGCCCCTTCAGGAATACGTATCATTACATCTTCTTCTTGATTTATTGGTTTGAATGGAACTTCATGTATTTTGCTATTTTTTCTCTTTAGTAAGTTTTGATTTTTTGATAATTTTCAGAATTACAGCATTTCTTTTTTTCCAGCCAGTTTTGACGTTGTGACGTGATTAGATTTCTAAATCGTCAGTCAGTGTTGTAGTGACGTAAAAGATCCCCGTGTTTTTGGGTTGTACCCAGTCCCCTTTCCGACAGGTTATCGTACCAGTCACGCCCACCTTTGTTTCTGGGGTTCATATACCACGCGCTTTGAACGGTTTGGCAGTTAGTCAGTTAGTTAGTTAGTTAGTTAGTTAGTTAGCTAGTTAGTTAGTTAGTTAGTCAGTTAGTTATCGATTAGAAACGTGTATCGAGCTTATTCGCAGTGGACAATATGGTTACTTAAATTTGTAAATAGTTTATCGTTCTGTTTGGTTATATGAAAAGAGAAAACGTCAAGTGTCTCCCTGTTCTAAGAATTCTGGAAAAGTTACTGATTCCTGCTTACCGTCATGTTGCAACGCTCAGTATCACCTTTCTTGAATTGGTTCTGAATTTACGATGATTTCAATTTTTAATGTGTCAAGAGAACGCTTTGCCATAAATCGTAGGACGAGAACAAAGAAGAGAAACATGATTTTATTTATTTTTTTATTAAACGAAAAGGCAGTTATTCTGACAGTAGTCAAATTTACTAGTGAACGATAACAATCAATAATTGGATTTCGTTAGGGTTTGGATTTTAAAAGTGACTTGGTTATTCGTTTTGAAATATTTTCTCAACTGATGATTCAATCTATTTTCTGTCTTTAATTAATTTGTTTTTATTTTCTAGTACACTCATGTTTCTGGTGTGGAATTCGAATTTTACAAATTGAAGGATAAAACAAGGGATGTGGAAGGGGTTCTTCCTATCAATGGCACTGGTGAGAAGTATACACTTATTTTTCATAAAAAGCCGCTTAATAGAAACGGTATGCTCAATTTTTTCTAGGGAAAGAAACCATTCTGAGAAACTATTGTAGGTTGGACCCTCAATTTTCCAATGTCACTGAAAAATATTTTGACCCAAAAGCAACTGCTTTGACATGATTTTTTGCTTGCTTGGAATCCCTCTAACGAAAAGAGATTAACTCTTCAGTTCAGGCATAAGAATGCAGGACACTCATTGCCGGACTTGAGTTTCTTAACTAAACAGGCATATCTTCTTGTGGCAAATTCAATATTGAATTGAGAGAAACAGACTTCCTTCACGTGGAGATGTTGACACAGTTTGAAAACGAAGAAAAAATATTAGGGTAACAAACTCCTTGCAGTGTCCCCGAACAACAAGGTCTACGAAGCTACGATTTGATGCCAAAGAAAAGAATTGGTCAGCTTTGTTTTGAAAGTGCGTCGAGAGATCTTCCGTTTTCATCGTTTGCAAGTATTCGTTCACACGACCCCATTTTAACTTATGTCAGTTACACGTGTTTTTTCAATAAGAAATTTATAATTTTTGCCAGTACTGAGAATTCTTAAAATCATCAGACCTTGATTTTGAGTACTCGGAGTTTCTTACAAGTTTCTTAAAGGTTTTATGACAATCTTCATGTTCACTACCTTTCCCCTTGAGAACATTGCAAAAACAACAACGTTTTTTGGAGCCTTTCTAATGGCGCTCGCTCCCTGGGTTAGACACTACTCAAGTACCTTCTGAGGCTTCCGAGTAATCGCGTGAATCAGGAAACAACTGTGAATCACGGGATTTCCTTTGTGATCTGAAAGTTGAGTTTCTTATGAGCAGAGTTTTGTTTTCAAATTCTGCTAGCTTAATTCATGCCTCTTTGTATAAACAGGAATCCTATCCTGAAATTTTTTGTGCTATTTTCAAACTGTTTTGGCATCGTATGAACGTAATTTAAGGCAGCCTTTTCTCTTTATTTTTTTAGGATTTCACTATTACCTGAATGTTGAGCACTGTGCTTGCAAAACTTTCGTTGGTCCAGCCGTGTTTGCAGTTGATATCACGTGTACCCATGCTCTTTATTATTACAAATTGTATGAAAGATGGTGTGTCTACCGATCTGCCACTGTCATTAAATGCTTTCCATTTTATGCCTATAGAAGCAGGCCAGCTTTGGTGACAAAAATATGCACTTGGCAAGACTAAAGTTCAGCTGTCAGTGCCATTCCAAAAAGGAGGCTAAATTTATCACGGGGACCAAAGCGTGTGGCGATTTTTCATACTTTTTTACAGAGTTTAGTCTAAGATTTTCAGCAAGTCCGTATTATTTGACGTTTATGGAGAACCAATGGTGAGCGATACTCACTCTTTTATGCGCATGCGTCTTTCCTGCCAAACTTGAATTGAAAGCCGCCAACTTTTCCAGTCCACTTTACTGTTGGTCATCTACAAGTATGAATAGATGGCATTTGCATCTTTTCCAGGCTTCCGTTATTATCTCAATGTTGATCGTTGTGCATGTGGGTTTTCTGCTGGAGGACCAAGCATCTTTGCAACCGATGTCTCTTGCAGTCATGTCTTTTATTATCACGATGTTTGCTCTACTTGGTGTTTTTATAAAAGTGCCGAAATGATTCGATGTACCCAATGTTATTCAAAGTCTGGGATTACTCCTGTATTGAGCATAAAGTATTGTACTGTCCCAAAGCAGCCGATTTTCATATGTCTGGGAAGGAACGCATATTTAGCAAGTGAATGAAACAGATACGAAGAATTCGTGACTTGCTGCGTAGAATATTGAAATATGAAATGTTGTTAGCTCATATATCAATCATTATTGCAATAATTTTATCATTTTTCACCGACAATTTGCCAGTTTTTGAGGCATCAAATTATCTGTATTGAGGGTCATCCTTTATCTTGTATGAAAGCAATTTTATCAAAGTTTTGAATATCTTGCTTCTCTGCTTTTTTATGGATGTACTTGTCTGATTTGGTACCATTAGTTTCGATGGTGAAGATTTGCTTGCATTGCATCATATGACTTCATTACTTCATAGGGATTCTGAGCAATTTTCCTTTGAAATAGTTTCTGGGGGTTTCTTGCAAAAGCGAGGGATTTATTTCGCTGGAAGCTGCTGAATGAAATCACGAAATCTAACGAAACCAACCAACTTTTAGCTCACAGGTGTTTCATGATAGATCAATTGTGGTTTCAGTTTCATTGCAGAAGCCCGTTTTGCCATTGACGTCATGCTCGATAAAGAGCCTTGGTACGAGGAAGCAAACCAGTTGCCATTCGGTTCCGCGTATTTGTCATGGTATTTGTTAATATCTGTGCATGATCAAATGATCCCTAGAAATCATCTTGTTAACCGACTTCTGCATTCAAATGATTGTTCTCCCGTTTGCTGCCGTTTGCTGCAAGACGATCTGCATTGCACTACAGCCATGCACATTACAGCCAGTACAGAAGTCAAAGACTGCAGCTTCAAATTAAAAGAATCATTAAAAGACACGCGTATTTTGTTATAAGAAACTAAGACTTTGTGCCAGTACAAAGTTTCTTAAAAATGATCAGATTTTATTTTAGTGCTAAGGCCAGGGTTTCAGAAGAGTTTCTTAAGGTTCTAAATTTTATCATGCTAAGAAACAATGCTGTGTCTCAGTGATTTCTTTGTTCTACACGTATTTTATAAGAAACTGGTTTATAAGAAACTAGTACTAAGATGGCCAAAATTTTAAGAAACTGTAGTACTATTACTATGTCTGAGAAGTATTAAGAAACTTTTGAAAGTCAAAAGCATGGTTATTATGGCAAATATATCGTTGAACCCTTATTCTTGAGTAACAGTAACTAACCATTTGTGTTTTTGACATAACAGAGCACTGTTTATCCCTATATCATGTTCTAAATGTCAAGAAACATATCTGCAGCAGTGTTAGCGACCACATTGATAATTCATGCATTCAACAATAAGAAACCAATTAAGAAACTTTAAGTACTAAAATGGACAAAATTCCATGTTAAATGAAGAAACTTTTAGTACTATGTACTGATCGTAGTTTCTTATAAAAAACGTGTATTTAAGGACAGAGGAAAATTTATTATATTACATGGCCGGTGGAGAAGAGAAATTGTTACAAAAATCTGCTTGCTCCGTATGAAGTCATTGCAGAAACTACGACTGCCCAATCACCTTTTCCTTAAAAAATGCATCTGCCCCATATTCATGAACAAAAGACGTTGTATAGTATTATAGTACCACCGATGAATTAGCCAAAGAGCATAAGAAAGGCTGTTCATCTCTAAAAGAATCTTTGTCAATGACTGGTGAATCCTTCTTGCAAGAAACAAACCAGGTTTAATGATTCACCCCCCCCCCCCATCCCCAATAGGTAGTTTCTTTAGCTTTATTTTCCCTGCACTTGCCTAAGTCGTCTTTTAAGAAAGAAAGAAATAATAATGATATTAGTAGTAATCTTAATATAATAATAATCGAATGTTTTGACAGGATGACCTATTTTTACAATATGTGCTGTTATCATTAGGGTCCTGAAAGACGGAAAGAAAGAAGGTCTCTTTTTGTGTGGCAGTTCCTAATGAAAAATACTTGACTATGAGCCATGAACAGGATGTTGTTTAGCTGAATTCCTGCGCAGAGGATATTGGAATACGCAGAGGCCAATGATGAAGAAAAGCGAGAAGCGAAAAGGAAATGAACCCAGTGAAAGAATTGACAGCAAGTGCGAAGAAGTGTTCATGTCTTTTCATGAAAGAAATATAAATAAAACAAGATCATTTGCTCATTGGTATGATGTATTGTTGATTCATTTGTTTCTTTGAATGTTCTTGCTTTTAATAAGGCAAAAGGAGAAATTGTTCTATTTGAAGAATGAACAAGAAATGGGCCATTTCGTTTTGCAGTTGTCTGGCTAGGCCTAGGGCAGGATCTGGTAGGATGGAGGGTGCAAAGATGTTGCAAAATTTAGTCTGATAATGATACCCATGATCCATTGTTGCTGAATAATTTTTGATGCGAACAAAGAGCAAACCATGTTTGGTACAACGGTGCCATCAGGTCTCGTGGGCAAGGGGAACGTTTAGATATGATCGAAATGAAGCGATTAGTCTTGCCTTACCTAGCCAGCAACCCATATTTAGGATGTATAGGTAGTTCCTATTTTTTATTGCGCAATGAACTTCTGAGTGGTTGCGCTATCTTTGACTTGTCCTGATGTACCATTTTGATGAAAATCTTTACAAACCAGGCATTCAAATTAATGTTTGACATTTCATTTGTGGCAGGAAGTTACCTGTTACTTGGGAGTTTAAATCAAATCAGTTTATAAGGCAGCAAATTGAATGTTCCTGGCAGTTAACCAAGAAAGCCTGTAATTTGTCAAAACCTGTCAGAACAAACCATAGCCACTGCTTAGCAAAGAATTGCCCTCAGTGTTGTATCTATTGTCCTTTCAAACTGACAGTGGTTGTTGATGGTGTTTATCATTACCACATTTCAAAAAGTGATAGTATGCTCTGGTTTCCAGTGGGCTCTTGCTTTCCAAGCAAACAAAACATACTTTCTGTAAGGAACATCTCAAAAGAATTTTGACTTATGATACTCTAGGACCAATCAAATGAAAAAATTTGAAAGTAGATTGTAAAATGTTTATCTTCAAAGATAAACTTTCTTTTGAGAAGTTAAATGTCAAGGGATAAAATTTGTGAAATCTTTTCAAATGTTTTCAGTTCTCAACTTTATTATTGTTTGTAGATGGTATTATTCTTTGTCCTTGTAAAACAATACTCATGTCAAGCCCTTAGTATGCAATATTTACTCTGTGCCCTGGGCTTTATGAAAACTAATAAGCCTTGTAATATTTCATGTTCTCTCAAGTTTTGATTAATTGGGGCAGAATGACTTGGACAAGTTTATTCCTCCAAACATGTAAATTCAAAAGATTTTCCTCCCAACTAAGCCAGTATACTTAAGGTTGGTGTTCTGGTTGAAGAATTCTGTTGAATTTTTAATAAATGCAAGCGGGGTGAGTGGCCGAGTGGCTTATACAGTCTTCATCAGGTGACTGAAGTTAAGCTTGGTCGAGTGAGGTCAGATTTCGGATGGGTGACCACTGAGGCCTGACCTCGCAACTCACCTCACCGTCCTTCGGAAGGGATGTTAAACTAGGGGTCCCGTGCCTGGATGCGGCATGCACAGTGGGCCTAAATTAGCTTTCAGTAGCTAGAAATCCTGACAAGCCCACTCAAAACAAATTGAAAACAAACAAAAACAAACAAAATAAAAGTTTCCACCCACCCTGTTTATTTATTTTGAGCAAAAACTCCACCCACCCTGTTTATTGATCAGAAGGAAATTCTACTCTCAACCCAATCATTTAAAACTCAAGAGAACATTGTTCACAGCAGGCAAAACAGCAAGAAAAAGTTATGCAGTGAGTTATGCAGAAAGTTATTAGCACCTCACTCAACCACAGACAAATTTTGCTTTCTGATTTATGAATTGTAGATACATGCTTGTTGCAATTTTTCTTGTTTCATTTCCAGATCTTATTGGATGATTCAGCCTGAACAGCCTTGCATGAAATATTTTTATGCATAACCTTTTCCATGGAAACTCTTTAAGCCTGGTTTTCATTAAATCATAACACATCGCCGATCATTTTGTTGCAGCATTGGTGATGATTGGCGATGCTCTAAGACAATGATCAGCAATGAGTTACTATTTAATGAAACCAGGCTTTAGTTGGAGTTAAAATTTATTTGTTCTCAAACATGTATTTGTTCTCCGTTTTCTGCAAGCCTGCCATTCTTCAATATGACTTTTTTATCAACAGTAGATATTGATCATAAAATTTCTTGATTATGCGAAGAGAAGTAATTTTCAATAGCAATCACAACTCCTGCTCTTTTTTGTGTCATGATGGGGGGGGATTAGCAAACCCCAAAAGCCTTCATTTGAAGTTTGTGCATACAGTGTAATAATATTGTTTTCCTTCCATAAAAGTTGTTGGTGTAATGCTTGGATTTGTGAAGAAGGAAGAGAATTCGTCAATGACTACACCACTTCTTCTACCAAATGCAAATGGTATTTTATACAGATTCTTCATATTTAACTGTTTATTGCTTGATTTATCATCCCTTTAAAACATACTTACAAAAATTGTTTTGTTTGCAACCTGAACAATACTTAGCAAGTTTTTGGCATGGAAATCATAATGTGCACAAGGCTGGTACCATGGAAAAGCAATCAATACAGGCCTTACTGGGGATAGCTTGATAGGTGTGTAGCCAATCACACTCCTAGTGCATATCAGGTTTGCAATGAAGTGCAATTGAAAATCACCATTTATTTCATCAGAGCATGTCTATTGGAATTTTCATTAATTAGAATAATAAACTGTAATCATGTCATAATGACCATCTCGGAGCATAGAGCACTTTCTTATCAGTTTTGAGCAAGAATAAATGTTTTGATCTCTTTCAGTCGTTTTCTGAACTGTCAAGGTTCCCAATAAAATGCAGAATAACACCAGTTCTTTTATGCTCTTAAAAACAGAGCATTCAGAAATGATAGATTTGATATTGTAATACAGCATTGCCAAGGAAATATCACAACGTAAAATACTCAAAGATTTCATCCTGCAACTTGTTGATACCAACAGTTAAAGCCATCTCTCAAAATATCAGAATTCATCAATCTTTGGAAATCTTTTTAAAAGTGATATTACATCTTACAGTTTTGTCATCATCAAATGATTAGGGGTCCTTGGCTAAGTGCAAGATTTTAATCTTCATTCGGAAGGGGGAGGCGTGCAATCAAATGCACTCCTTGGGAACAGAAGACGTGTGCCATGCAAGGCATGTGAGAGTGATCGCGCGCCATTCCCAGTAAGGCCTGATATATTTTTGTATATGAGGTGCATTTTTCGTTTATTTTCTTGTCGTTAATCTGAAGCTAGATTTTTGGCAAACATTTCCTCATCTAATTCAACCGTCTGTTACGGATGATTTATGTTACTTTGCTTCTGTGTTAGTCCATAATTTTCAATTGTTTAGGGAAGCCAGTTGAATTGTCAACTATTGAAAATTGTGATTTTATAAATTGTGGATTATTCTCAGGGATTTGAATCAATTTACATTGAGGCATGGCAAATGCTTATTCTTTGATAGATGAGATTGGGCTACCTCCCACAACACTAGATGATGCTGAGCTCATAGCACATATTTTGACTTCATCTCAAGGGGATTCAGTTTTTGCGCCCTACGATGGAGTTAAGACACATTCAACACAAAGAAACTTTCTTTCAAGTCGTAACCTCTACTCCAATGGGTACACATCTCATATGAATGAGTTTTCACCCCATGCCAATGGGCACTCTTCTCGCATGAATGGGTATCATCCCCGTATGAATGGTAATGTAACAAGCAATGGCTATACACAAGTTGATCTTGGAAAAGCTGGCTGTATCAACGGAAATGTGCTCCATCAAGGTTCAGATCCATTTGGAATAAATAATGTTGGCTTAGATGAGGAAATAGATACAAGTTCATTTTGTCAATCCCGAGGATTTGAAATTGAATACATAAAATATCCTGATGCAATCACAAAAGTGCAGGTGAGTCCACTTCTTGCCAGACAACCTGCTGTATTTTTGTCAAAGGTTTTCTACTTGCTTGGTTGTCATATTCAACTTTCAGTTTCTAGACAGTATAGTCAGTACCAACCCATATTTTTCGCATATTTACTTATGAAGCTTGATGGACAGTTTAGAAATAGTGGCCTGCAACTGTTTTTAATAATGTGTTGCATTCTTTAATAATATTCCTGTAGCATCATTAAAAATCTGCAATAGAATTTAACGCAGTTTTGTAGAATGTTCCACGCTCTCATCTTTGGCATAATTGTCTACTGTGTGGGGACTCATCCCCAGAATTGAATAGGTATGAACCAAAATGTTGATAATAGACCTAATCGGCTGAGGTTTGTTATACCCATTTCAAGTCATGTGATCATACTCTTGGGAAGTCTTGGTATTATTCTACTTTCATGGCAAAACTTTGCATGACACGAAATATGTTAAAGAAATTAAAAGACGTTTTATCAAGGGACTGGTCACATGACTTGAAATGGGTGTAAACAAACCTTAGCCGATTTGGTCTATCTCAAAGAAAATAATTTGGAATTTAGTCTCAAACAGGGAAGCCAAAAAATCCATCCATACTTAATACAACCCCTAAACTACGTCGTTTGTTGCATGACTAATAAATTGTACTGCATGTCTGTTTCTTCCAATTTGAGACTTTGGGAGGTAGTCAAAAGTTTTCATAGCTTGCAAGTCAGTATTGATGATAAAAACCTTTGGTCAAAATAGCTTCCAACAGAGAAATAGAAATTGCTTACCTCCAAAAAATATTACCATCTACTATACTACCCCTGGGGGGGTTACTTGGCCTACAAACATACGGGGATGTGCCACTGGAAATCTAAAAAGCTACCCTGTCCCGGAGTCAAATTCCCAAAAATGATACCCTGTCCCGGAGTAAAATTTTCTTGAACAATACCCTTTCCTTTCGTTTCTTTGGACAAAGTTGTGCTCTGCAAGGAAATTTGTACGAAATCTATCGAAAAATGTGGAAATATTGCCATCCAAGTGATTTGAATCACATTCGCAGAGTGCAAATGGCCTAAAACAACCTTTCGGGGTGACAAATGACAAATATGGACTCTGTCATGGAGCTGATTTTTACAAAAATGATACCCTGTCCAGGAGTCGGAATCCTGAAAATGATACCCTGTTCAGCGCCACGTCCCCGTATGGAAAAATATATGAGACCTCCCCCGGGATACTACCCTACACATACAGTAGCATCATGTTTTTGGCATGCTGAATGATGATAAGCCTCATTTACGCAGAGGAGGAAGAAAGATGTAAAGTCATGCCAAAGATTAGAGGCAACAAAAGCAAAAGTCACCTTGGGGATAACAATAGCTGGTGTTGCACAAGTTGCTTGCATCAAAGTATTTGTCGCTAGAGTAGCTGACCCTTCATTTCAAACATCTGATGCTTATAATGGCGAAGTTGAACTTGCAGTGAAGCAATCACAAGATATTGATACTTTTAATAAGGTAATCAATCAAGAGATATTTGGGCCCATCAAGAGATATTTTGGGCAACCTCAGTGTTCAGGAAAGATATAAGGGATTCTTTAAATTTACGAAGAGAGAAAATCATGTTTTTAGTCAATCTTTGCCTTAAGAATTTGATGTGTTTTCTGGATATCATACAGGATTGTGGATGGTTCTTTGTAAATTCCTTGAGCATTACTTGATCGCCACTTGTTGGAACTGTGATGGAAAGTCAAGATTGTTCAAGGTGACAAATCTAGAAGATGTTGGAAAATAGATTCATATAAGGAAAATGAGTTTGTTCTAGATAGACTGCTGAGGTACCAGATGTCAACTGTACTATTAGCATTTCCTCAAACTTGAGGTTGGCAGGATTAAGGAAATATCAAAGTTTGAAATATGTGAGCAGTTATTGCCATAGCTGTAAAGTTTCACATTTATTTTTTGCAACATAAGTGAGAAAAGTGATTGGTGCATCCTTAAGATCAATGATCACTAAAAAAGGTGAGAACATTTGCCTGCTATTCAGTATAAAGGAATAATTTTTCTCATTTTTACAAAATTTAGAAGAAAAATACTGTACTTATTCTGGCAAGAAAGGGTTCCACTGTATAGTGGGAATCAGAAAGAATTGCTGTGTAACAAGTGTTAAGTTCATTTTATTTTAAAATGTTTTGCAGTATCATATTTCAGTGAATCTGGATTCAGTATATGAGATTGACAACAAACCAGTTTATGCTCTTGCAAAGAACAAGACCGAGGAAGCAAATTTATTCAACTTGAAAGTATCTGTGGTGTTTGTTGATGGATCCATTAGTGAAGACTATACAAAGGCGATAAAGATAGTTGGCAAAGCAAAAGATACAACAAAGAAAGGGAAGGTTAATTCTGCAGAAGAAGTTTCCTCTGAAGGTAGGTATTATCAGTCAAACATTGATAGCCACAATTGCTTCTATATTTCTATTTATTTGAAAACACAAGAGCTAATTTATGTAAGCATGTACATTTTCAAACAATAAATCAGAAACATGCTACAATATTCTTAAACGTTTTGATGTTCATCTTCTTTAGTAACTGTTCTTACGATGACTTGGGAACCATTTGTATTGTATGGTTGATTTATATTTAATGACATTATTGGGATCATGTTTTAATTATTCATTCATTCATTCATTCATTCATTCATTCATTCATTCATTCATTCATTCATTCATTCATTCATTCATTCACTCATTCATTTATTGATTACTTTACTTTAGGTAGCCTGGAACGATTTCATGCTATTATTGCTAGCTAATTTACAGTACATGTTTGAAAGTGTTGTCGTCCTTGGGTGTGCTCTTTGTCCCAGCCCTCTCACTTTGGGATCCCACTTGCTGGTCATGTTTTCCATGGTGACACTCTCTGCACATCCACTCGCTTTGAGCTTCAGTTAGTTCAGTTAGAACCACGCTGCAGTCAACACGAATGGAAATGGAAGGAATTACTTGATTTTGTAAATAGTTGCTTCTTTGTTTTGTTTTCAATTTATTTTGAGTGGGCTTGTCAGGATTTCTAGCTACTGAAAGCTAATTTAGGCCCACTGTGCATGCCGCATCTAGGTATGGGACCCCTAGTTTAACGTCCCTTCCCAAGGACGACAAGGTGAGTTGTGAGGTTAGGCCTCCGAGGTCACCCATCCGGAGTTTGATCTCACTCGACCGAGCTTAACTTCAGTCACCTGACGAAGACTGTATAAGCCACTCGGCCACTCACCCTGCTTGTTTTTGTTGCCAAATACATATGGTAAAAATCACTACTGTATGCTTTAGTTCCTGGTAAAGCTTGACCCAACCTTGAAAAAGATTCAGGTTAGTGCATGGCGCATTGAGGCATGGCAAAATGAGTAATGAGGTCACACATTTGGAAGGTGGTCACCCATCCAAATTTTGACCTGCTTAACTTCAGTTGCCTTGAAACATTCAAGGATGCGTTTATGGATCGAGCATTGAAGCTTCAATGCAAATAAAGAGCGTTTTTGGTTGTTTTATTTGCATTTTCTTTGCTGCTAGACCAATTGATGTAAATGGTTCTTTCTTGAAAATTTTCCATCCTTTATCTTTTGCTTTTCCATTATTATTACATTAGATGTTTTTTAATTGACAGAGCACAGTGATCAACAAAGATTATTACCACCTCCTATCAGACCAGGAGTAAAAAGAATGAGAACTGGCACAGATAAATCAAATGGTAAGATGCTGTTGACACAGTGTTTTCTTCCTTCAATGAATAAAGCTTAAAATACAAATTAGATGAACACTAGTTCTATTTAGTATTGAGATGGAGGCCAGGCAATCAATGTAATATTATCAAGCTTCCGTCAAACTCAACATGATAAATACTGTATGCTATTACTTTAGATGAAGATCAACGTTGCACTACTGTTAGCTGACGGTACATGAATAAGACATAATACAATAAACACACTGTCACATTGTTGGCTACTAATTGTTAAGAAGTCCAACCTTATTTTTAGAACCTTATTTTGTTTTCTAGATATGGCTGGCACTTTTTATTTTAGATAATTGGTTTACATGACAGAAAAATTTGCAAAAATTTTGAACTGAAATGGTGCGAAGAAAGCGTCAGATAGAATGTCAAATGAGAAGCCTCAAAAGGAAGACAACCTTTATTTGAGATCTACTCTTATGGGTGGTCACATGATAAAATTCTGGATCTGTCAATAACGGTTCAGCCGTAATATTGATTTTAATGTCAATCCCGATGGCGTCGAAGTCCGTGATAATTGGAAAGATGATGTTTCATGGCTAATCATCTAAAGAAAATCTTCTTTAGAACTGTTACTGAAATTAAAAGAAATTCACTAAAAATTACATGATTTACTGAACATTTTATTGTCTCCTCAGGATCAATTTCGTCAGATAATTACAGTTCACCAAGAAGCAATTTCAGTAATACATCTGGTTACAGTACTGACAGCCCTGCTGCAGGTTTGTCATTAACCTCGATATTTACAGTATATCATATGCAAGGATCTCTACTTGATAATGGAAGGGTCCCTGCACCTTACACTTGGTTACCTTAAACAGCAGTCAGCTTCGTCAGCTAAAAAAAATCTTCAGTGATGTCATTGCCTACCAAACTACCGTGGTTCGTTATGATTTATTTCTTCATCGTCAAAATCTTTTGGTGAAGAATCAAGATCATGAAAGCCACCAACCAGATCAGAATAATATAACTCTGTAGATGTGAGTGAGCTGTTTTGAGTACAATTCTTCCTTCTATTCGAATCTAAACCATTTGTGGCAGTAGTCCATTAATATCGGTTTTTCTTTTCTTTATTGACAGAAGGCCTACTGAAAGCCTCTCGAGTTGTAGCGGACTATTTAGAAGCATCGAAAGCAGAAATTGGTGAATTGATTTTTGCAGAGCCTATAAAGACAGCAAGAGGTGACATTGCGTATCACTTCCTTTTGAGAAATCCGGAGGCGCATCCATCATTTGATGAGGGAGAAATCGTTGGAATGTTTATGAATGAAAAAGGTGAGATGGTACTTGATAAATTGACGCAAAAGAATTCATTGGATGCTGTTCTGAAAGGAGTCATCAGCCGATCACAATACATCGAGGCTAGAATGAAACCAGGAGGTTAGTATTAGTTGTACTGTAAGAATGAAGCTGTAGTGTTATTGCCCCATAGCACGTTACCATGTGGACTGATTAAAATGAGTCCCAGTAATCGCTATTCAAAACGAGACAACTACACCAAACCGAGAATGGTCATACTGGGACTCATAATATTACGGAAACTTTTTGGAATGACTTTGCTTCACTTTTGAACGCCCCTTGGAACGAGGCTTTTTTTTTATATACATATAATGTTAAAAGAAACAACAATACAATAATCTGAGCCAATCATAGCGGGAAAAGACACATGGTCATCTAGTCCCCACTATGAATGGCTCTCACAATAATTTTAACAATAATCTAAAAATCAACTAGGAACGAGGCTGCTATACACAGTTATGCACAAATTGTAGATAAAAATACAACGCCATAAGAATTTGTGCAAATTCGATTGATTGATGTCGACCAATGGAACTCGAAGCTCAAAGCAGAATTTCAAGAAATCAGCCTTACAGAAAAACGTCTTGCGAACAAGAGTACCATGAAAGCAGTTGGCGCCTATGTCAAACCTTGTGCGTAGGTCCTATTTCACAAAGCATTAACTGATTTACTGTGAAGTTTTCAAATCAGTGTGTTAGGTGTGTTTGTGACAGTGTTTTTTTGCCTAGTCCGTTATCGAAACGAGGCAGATATCATCATTTCAAAATAATGGTGTTTGATTATGAGTCCTAGTTAGGAGCGTCCGGCAGCCTTAATAGCAATAACTACGGTCATGTTATCAGTCTAGGTACCACGCATATAAAATCAATCTGAAAATCTAATATCTATGTCCACTGTTAAGCAAGGGTTTTATAACGGCATTCCCGTTATATCCAAGACAGTTTAGCCATTCAAATGGGGGGGGGGGAGGATTTCTTATTTCCTCAGCTGGTAACTTAAGCTTTTAGCGCTTAATAAACTATTTCAGATACTTAAAGTAAATGACCTGAGATATGTAACGCTTGTCTAGAAATAAGACAAAGAAACGCCTTATCCCTGCATTGTTTTCTTTGGCCTTGCTTTCTTTCGCCACGAGCTGGATCACCAAATACAATAGGCTATTTATAAACCTGTGCGATCTCATCTTACAACTCAGGTTATTCACTTTAAACTACTTTCTGTATATCTTCGTAAATTAAAGATGGTTTTTTTTTCATCAGAACGTACTGAAACAATCTGTATGTTTGGAATTGTGCCAGTGAAAGTTAAAGGCAATGTCAATCGTGGTGATATCTTGTATGCATCACCTGATACCCCTGGAGTTGCTGTGTCCAGTCCATCAGTTGGCTTTTCTCCTTCATTGGCTAATGATGCTGCCGCTATCGGGGTTGCATGGCGAACAATTGACTCAGCTTATAAAGATGAGGTAACTGCAATACTTACGTGCAATCTCGCTCCAGCCGACATCAAATGATTTGCAGCTCCAATAGTTTGGTGTCAAATTCCAAACAGTTCACCAAACGAAATTCAGTTTTCTCTGTGTTTATCCTTGTTCAATCGAAAAATTAAAAAGCAGAGACTGTACGTTCACAGAACTAGCTATTTCAGATTTCTTATAGACTAAAAAACATGTTGATAAGATCTTGTAAGACCTAGAAATCTAGGGTGCCATTGCGTAAGTTTCATGTAGGATCCATCTCAAATATTTGTCTATCTTTTCAGCCCTGCCCTACAATTATTTGAGAGCTGCAAGTCTTTTCTGAATTTTCCTAGAAAGAAATGTTGCACATCTCGTTGATTTTCATACCTTTAGAGATGTATAATGATCATCGCACTCTGTAGTAATTATGCCTGTGAGAAGTTCACTTAAAATTCCGCAGCTTACCAATATGCCAATATGCCGCAGGTAATTTCTGATGTAAATCGTAGTTTAGAGTTACTTATTCGCTCCAATTTTCCCCTTATTTACAACTTTGATTTACTTGCAGTTGAATTCAGTGGACTGTCTTGTTTCAATTACGATGGAAGTATTTCAAGGAATGATGGAAAAGCGAGTCAAACAACTAAAAACACATGTTGATACAAAATTCGATCATATTGTCAAAGCAAGACAAAGGTCTCGGAGAAGTAAGTTAGACATTTGAATTGTCCTGCACGAGGCAAGCCAGATATTATCTCATTAGCTCATTTTTTCTTGCGTTGAAATGCAGCAGTGTGCAAACATTTGAATCTCACCACATTTTTTACATTTTCATCATTCATGAAAACCGACGCGAATGGTTTTTATGTAAAGTTTGGTAGTCAATTAAATGAAGTCAAAAATATGCACAAGTGGAATAGCTTCTCATTCTAGAAACAATTATAAAGTCAATTGTTCTCACTTGCTATAAGAGTTAAATATGAAAATTAGATTCCGACTTTTTGATCCTACAACTGTATCTTTAGACCTCTTTGTACCAATGTTGGTTTCATTTATCAGATGTTGAAAATTCTAAGATTGAAAATCAGCCTTTGCTGAAAGTAAGCCCTCCTTGGTCATGGCTATGGGGCAGTCATTGTCTTTCGCTCCCCATGGTATCGTCCCTGTAGTGTTCTATAGTAATTAGAACCGTATAGTAGAATGTAGGATTTGTTGTAATATTTTTTAATGAATGAAAAGAAGAAGCCCTCCTTAAATCAATTGAAATGAGGAAATTAATGAGATATTGATGTATCCCAACAGTAAGGAGGAATTCAGATCTTTTTTCTCTATAATGTCTGCTGTGCATTGAGATCATTTAACTGCTATGATGCAAATTATAACTTTATGGAATGAAAATCCGTGAAAAGTCTGGAAATAATTTGAAATAGTATTTGTTATGGCACCATTTGATCGTAAATTTGGTGTGGCTTTCTGCATCTTCAAGTAAAGTTATTAGATGTAAAGGGAATTGACAATGGTAAATTAATCTTTAGTAGCCCAATCAATTTTTGGAGAGTAGTATTAAATTACTGAAATTGGCACGTGCCTGAACTCAGGGAACAACAGATGCGTGGGGTATTTTTTCGTGACCATTATACCATTGCCTTCAAGTACAGAATTGGGAATATAGACAAATTTCTTATGTGGATTGCAGGAAGGATTGTGTGCTGTTCTGCATTGGCAACATTTGCCATTTTGGTGTCGATACTCATTTGGCAAATATTTATGCCCGGTTCAGCTTTGCGGACATATATCTGTGAGGAGGGAGCCCTGAAGGATCGTTCTGCGTCCTTTTATTACGTACCTACAAGTGATCAATATAACGTAAGTAGATCGATATAACGTAAGTAGAACATTTGTATTCATCTCAGCACATTCAGTTGCCAAATGGAAATGTGAAATACCCTTGCTTTTCATTTTGTTTGAGGAATTTCATTACAATTTGATCAAGTGTTCTTACGCCTTTTCCAGATATTTTGCAACGAAGAAAATTTTGTAAGGGCGAATTTATGTATGTTTCCAGTGCTCGTAATAACACGAGAAAAATTACAAAAATGCCTGTATCTCTTGCTCATCAAAGAGAATTTGATTCATACCAATCCTACCCTATCCAATCTTACCCTTGGTGCTATAATCCTTAAATGCTAAAAACTTTTTTCTGGTTCATATGGTATATGGCAAAATCTTTGTTTTAAATGACATTCATTCGGATATGAATTGTAACTTATATGACATTAGGAACTTAAGAGAGTAACAGAATAATGAAATTTTTATCATTATCCTTTGTCATTTTGAATACACTTATCTCTTTCTGTAGGTTTTAACTATTATTTCAAAGTTATCATTGTAATTTTTGCAGATTTATCATGTGACTGGACTTGAATTCACATTTGCCAAACTGCAGAAGAAGACAGTTGAAGCACGTGGTGCTCCTCTTATCAATGGAACAGGTAAATTATTATTTCGTTATGGTTCACGCTTTCCAGACATTCTGGCAATCTTCATATCAAAACATTGTTCTGTTTTGTCTCTTTGTTTGTTTTTATCCAATACCCACAGGAGGTTATTATTGTTTGTTTTCGTTTTCAATTTGTTTTGAGTGGGCTTGTCAGGATTTCTAGCTACTGAAAGCTAATTTAGGCCCACTGTGCATGCCGCATCCAGGCACGGGACCCCTAGTTTAACGTCCCTTCCGAAGGACGGCGAGGTGAGTTGCGAGGTCAGGCCTCAGTGGTCACCCATCCGAAATCTGACCTCACTCGACCAAGCTTAACTTCAGTCACCTGACGAAGACTGTTTAAGCCACTCGGCCACTCACCAGATTGTTAGATACATTAGATACATTGAGAAGGTAAGCTTATCATAGCAGTGCCCTGGCTTCTTCCCGTTGGAACCTCACCTCATTATCCCTTACGGCTGGACTTACAGACAGCTAGCGCACTGGTAGCAGCTTTGGTTAAAATTAGGTTTACTCTATTCAAATATAACTGATTAAGTCAGATTTAACACTATAAATGAATCATTTGATTAATTAGGTTTAAAAGAGGGAATGTTCCCCGATTTTTCAAATTGTATGAAATTGTTTCATCTGGAGTTTTGTTTGTCCGAAACTTGTTCATTCAGAATATTTGGAATTTTGTGGATATGCAGTTGTTAAATTCACACCTCATCTGATAGGGTATCGCTACTATTTCAACGTGAATCGCTGCGCAGGAGCTACAAGCAGAAAACAAGACAGCTTTTTTGATAAAAGAACAGTTAAAGTTGGTGGACCTCACTTCTTCGCTGTGGATGCAAATTGCAAGGAAGCCTATTACTACAAAGGATCTACTGATAGATGGTGCCGTTATCGAAGTGCAAAACAGCTCAGGTGCACACCACAATATTTTGACGGTCATAAAGTAAACAATAGTGGTAACCCCGTTATTACTCCTTGTTAGCCTTGATTATATCATGGTAGACTTGGTTGTTGGTAGATCATGAACAGGGGGTAGCACATATGAGAGAGTAATTTAGAGCTTGTTTGTATGGAGTGTACAGAATGCGTTCGAGTATGACTATTCCCCGTGAAAGCAGGCCAAGATGAATTCCAATAGAGTAAGTAATCTATTTCCAACTAATTCTTTGGAACATCCTCATTGTCGGCCGTTGACCACAGCGCCAAAATGACATTAGGTCTGCCACAGTTTGTTTTGCAAGGCCTTGTTCTTTCTTTGCAAGGGGTTAGAAAAGTTATTTTAGTTGGGGAAGCCCACCACAGAGAAAGCGGCAGTTGTAATTTATATGTGACGCCTGTATCACATCCAAGGCGCGGACAGTGCTGTGGTTTGGTAACTCATTTACTGAAAGGCATTTTTATTAGATAACTGATTGGTTGCAATGGAAGTAGAACTCTAAAGATGTGAATGCTTTGTAACTTACTACATTTGGCCATAAGAATACTATCTTAGTCTTCTTTGCTTTTACCGTAGAAACTGATAAACGTATATAGACCAACTATCAAAACTGCCATGTTTGAGCTGGTATTCATTGTATAAAACATCTCATGCAATTTGTTGTAATCGTTCAGTCCAAAGAGGAGTGGCTTACGAAAATAGAGAAATGATCCTCAAGAGAGCAATTTTTGTCACAACCTCAATGTATGACCGTCTGGTATGGTCTCAGTTTTCTGTTTTAAAGGGTTTTTTTCGAATTATTTAATCAAAAACCTGAACATGTAATATATGTTGCTGTGCAATTTATCATATATTTTACTTTTACAGTGAAATAACGAGTTTTTGTTGTTCGTAGCATTTAAAATGTAATTTGGTAGGATGAAATAGTTTTGTAACGGTTTTATGCATAAAGATATTCTTTTTTTATAAGCTTCTTCGGTTGTAGATATATCCCCTTGACAAGAAGAAACTACTGTAATTTGGAATCACTTACTTTATACCAGTTACTCTTTTTGTTGACAGAGAGCTCCTGTGGACACTAGATTATTTGAAGGTGTGTTTACTCACTTTGTGCTTCTTCAATCTTTTAAGCGCCCACAGTATTCATGTCAATTAAAGAGGCCCCCCATATTTGTACGTGAAGCGTTATTTGGCTAATTTCGGCGCGTGATTTCGTGATTTTGATATTTTCGACTCGTGAATTCGTGATCGAAGACTCTGTCGCGCAGCGTGATTTGCCAAAAATTTGGTCGTTATTTCGTGAAATGGACTTTAAAGCACGTGATTGCGGCTTGAAATTTCACAAAGAAATGCTGTTTTCCGTCATTCTGAAGGGTGTAGTCTCAAAAAATTTTCCGGGGGCAAGCCCCCGTAGGCCCGTCGGAAGCGGGGGGCTGGGGGGCTTCAGCCCCCCCCAATAATTTGCTTAAGTTTGCTGATTTTGAAAGTGAAAAAGGCTGTAAGAGCCAAGGTCGTAAGAACGAAGATTCAAATTTGTACATATTCGAGGAAGCTACCAGAATCTATCAAAAATGCAATATCTTTCGATGTCATACAAGTCAAAGAATTCAAAATTTCCATCGAAAGACTCTCATTAGTCGTGATCTTTTGCTTCTGTCAATAGCACATTCTCCAAAAATGGGGCGTTTTCCAACGATCTAAAGGGCGTGGTCATGAAAAATTTTCCCGGGGGCAAGCCCCCGGACCCCCATTCTTCCTCGCTTCGCTCGCTTCTCGTTTCAGCCCCCCAATATGAATTTCGTTCCGACGGGGCTGCCCCGGACCCCCATTTTTACTCCATTCGCTTGCAATCTACCCCATATGAAGACATTTGTCTCCCAGAAGGTCTTAGATAAAAAGAGCATTGATCTTACATGAAGAATTTCTGAGTTACCTAAAAATAATATATGGTACTATTCAAATTGCCACCGGCAAGATGCAATCTATTTGAATGAAAATCGACTTTTTCTAAGAAGCAAATGATAGGGTAACAGGCTTTAATTTCCACAATACGGCGTTTTTCGATGTTCTAGAAGGCGAATGCTCAAAAATTTTCCGGGCCAAGCCCCTGTGCCCCTATTTATCTCATTTCACTCACAGTTTTGGCTCCGAAACTTTAAAATCCATGTTAGAATTACCCTGATTTCCCTCGTGTGTCTTCGCCAGCTATGTTTTTACATAGAAATATCTTTCTGGGGCATTCTTAAAATTTCTGCAGCGTGAATGTGAAAATGCTGTTTTATAGTCCGTGATGGCGTGAAAAACGAAAAATCAACAAGTGAGTCCGTTATCCAAAGGTACTATGGAGGGGGCCTCATTAAACAGCATACAACAGCAACGTTCCGCCTTGCAACCAGTTGGTGGTTTGTTCCATTCGAAAGTTGAGGGCCTAAGGGACTGAAGGAGAGCTGCACTAGATTTGAGTGAGTAAAATGATACTGTCACACGATCCAGCGTCCACGGCGCCTGGCGATGACGTGAATAGCAACTTCCCAAATAAGGACAACAAAGAGAGAAGAAACAGTGCATGTTTAAAGACGTATGGCTGACGATGGTCCTTTGCGTGCGGCCGCAAGCTCGACTTTTGTCTTCTTTGTTCTCCTTTTGATGCGCGAAGGATACTGGTTGGCAACGAGTCTTAACGCATATTCGTTTTGTAATGCAATGCCTCAACGTATGTTAGCTTTTTCTTGTTTCTGTGGCATTAGTTTCAGACATTATGAATGGTTTCATGGATACTATTTTCAACGAATTTTCCTAGGGCCTCGTAGCAAGGCCTTGGATCGTCGAGACATGGACGAAGGATATTTTGGGCGGTGGATGCAAAAATCGACATTTTTTGCTTTACGGATATCAATATTTCTAGACCATTTTTGATAATGTACCCGCATTTACCTTTAACGCATAAAATGTTTCATTGTTTTTGTATGGTTTTGTGTGTTTCATAGACTTTTGTATGTAGCTGGTGGCTGGTTGTAAATTTAGAAGTTAGAAGTAAGCAATGTTTAAAGGACAATTATTCTTGCTCATGTTGCCTGTACTGCCTTCTCAGGCATAAGAGTCACTGACTTTGACGATGAGTACGCGAAAATTCCATAAGAGTCACTGGAAAATGTTCATCCTGGCACGACTGCTTCAACCGTGGAGACTGCCGACACTATGTTATTGGAAAGCTTGATTTTTCATTTTTACTCACCTAACTATTGTGTTCCCCTTCCTCAATGTTGGTAAGCTGCATGTTTTTGTTTTGTTGGCAGCACAGTTAAGGTTTTTCGATTCTAAGGGCCTAAAGCAGTCAAGGGGAAGTGCAGAATTTTTAGGTCTGCAGTAAAATCACTTTCTAACAACCCAATGTCTGCATTTTCCGTGATTCCATTGCAGTGGTAACAGGAAAAGATGAACTGATCTAAGTCTGGGAATCTTCTGAACTTGTCAATGAAGTGTACACAATTTTTACTAGCCTATCAGCAAGAGGGAAACATAGTATGGAAACAGGGGCGGATCCAGCCCAAAGTTGAACGGGGGGCAATTTGCAGAGAGGGCGCCAAAAATATAGCCAAAAGGTAAGCTCGCCGAAGGTGCGCAGAAATTTTTAGGCCTTTATTCAGTAGAAATTATCTGGTTTTTCAATTTAATAACGCCTTAATTTATATGTTTCCCCACATTCAGAACGAAACTCGAAAAAAAGAGTGCATTTGGGTCAGGATAGGGGGCGCCCTTCTTGCCAAAAATGGGGCGTCAAGCTGAGTTTTCATCATGAAGGGGGGGGGCAGTTGCCCCCAACTGCACCCCCTAAATCTGCCACGGTATGGAAAAGCGAAAATTGAATTGCAGAATCACACTCGGGTCTCGTTTTCCGTTTCAACCACAGAAGGAAGTGAAGGAAGCCAAAACTTAGTCATCTTCTTCGCTTTTAGTCATCTTTTGTTTAACGGAATATCAGAAGTCCGCAGAAAACCATGTTTGGTCCACTTTGTACCGCAGTCTTGCAAAGAGTCGTTGGGGTCAAAGGATGACGGGCTATAATCAGCTAAGAACTGGAAGAGTTTTAGGGTAAATTAAAGGAAGTTAGCAATTTCCAAAGAGAATGCTTTGATGCAAGTCAACCGAGTTAAAAGCAGCTAGCGGGGGGGGGGGCGGGGGCAGGCTGGACTGGGTCAGTTCTCAATGGACGAAAAGAATCAGTGGCACGTTGCCTTCCCTTGTTTTATTCTTGAACTTGGTTGGTATTTGCTCTTGTGACTATGGTCAGGGTCACTAACATAGAGTTATTACAGTTTTGTGTATTAACTGACTGGCAACTCGTCAAGATGTAAAAACAACCGATATGACTGACCATTTCAGGTCAACATGTTCCATTTATGAGCTCAGTTGGTCTGACCTTGAAATTTAAAGCTGGGGGCTCCATTTTTGGCTAAGTCGATTGTACGTTCAGATTCATTGCACACAAGTTTGTGTTTTTGGACTTGCATTGCTGCGACGTCATCTATTTTCGAAAGTCATGGTTCTCAGGAATAATCTTGTCAAAGGCTAACACTGAAACAGCGAAGTTGTCTTTGCGCTCTGCCTACAGGCAACATTTTTTCTTGAAATGGCAAACACGCATGCGACCGCAATATTAGGAAGATTAGAAACGGTCATTCTCCCTGATCAGCAAACTGTTCAGTCCATGGCACAAACAATTTTTTGTTGCGATTTGCTATTTAAAAATTTGGAAGACTAGTGCAAAGAGGCCCCCCCCCATATTTGTACGGGAAGCGTTATTTGGCTAATTTAGGCGCGTGATTTCGTGATTTTGATATCTTCGACTCGTGAATTCGTGATCGAAGACTCTGTCTGTACAGCGTGATTTGCCAAAAATTTGGTCGTTATTTCGTGAAAAGGACTTTTAAAGCACGTGATTTCGCATTGAAATTTCTCAAAGAAATGCTGTTTTCCGTCATTCTGAAGGGTGTAGTCTCTAAAATTTTCTGGGGCAAGCCCCCGGACCCCCATTTCTACTCCATTCGCTCGCAACCTACCCCATACAAAGATATTTGTCTCCTAGAAAGTCTTAGATAAAAAAGCATTGATCTTACATGAAGAATTTCTGAGTTACCTAAAAATAATACATGGTACTACTCAAACTGCCGCCGACAAAGTAAAAGATGCAGTCTTTTTGAATGAAAATCAATTTTTTGAGTTTTGCCTTGACACTTGTGGGGCACCGTACAAATGATAGGTTACCAGGCTTTAATTTCCACAATAAGGCTTTTTCGATGCTCTAGAAGGCGAATACTCTAAAAATTTTTCGGGGCAAGCCCCTGGACCCCTATTTATCTCATTTCACTCACAGTTTTGGCTCCGAAACTTTAAAATCCATGTTAAAATTACCCTACTTTCGCAGGGTAATTTACATAGAAATTTCTTTCTGGAGCATTCTTAAAAGTTCTTCAGTGTGAACGTGAAAATGCTGTTTTATAGTCCGTGATGGCGTGAAAAACGAAAAACCAACACGTGAATCCGTTATCCAGGGGTACTATGGGGAGGGGGCCTCTGCAAAGTGGATGGCTTTTTGGCCTTTGTACAAGGCGCTGAAACTTTACGGTTTTTTTCGCCAGCAATCCTGTGGTTGAAAACTTTGACAAATATATCAGCTGATAATGGAGCAACAGAGGATGCAATGAAATTTTCTGCAGCATGCATTTTTTAAATGTCTTAAATGCAAAAAAATACGATCTTTGACAAGAAAGTGGTAAAAAACTGCAGGCTGAATATTTTAAAATTCAAACAACACAGCTGCTGCTCTAAATTTTCCCATGGCCAGCAAAATCGTTGACAATTTGGTTTTAAGTTGTTCTGAGTGTGAATTCCATGCAACGTACCTTACCTTGAAATGCTGACCCTAGTTACTTTCTAAGTCTTTTTAAATTTCTGCCCTCAAGCCCTTCAGAAAACCTGAGAATATGTGTAGTCTGAATGCTACCAAAAACTTGGTCTTCATTCTATTCATCGTAGAGAATTTGCAAGTTAAAACCTTTTCACCCAAAGTTCGCAACAGTATCACGAATCTTATGAAATTTTAGTGGCACTGTGATTAGCTTGTGTACCTCGAACACAAGCTACACTGTGATTGGCTAATTTCAAACAGATTGCTGATAGTTTCTCAGGTCCCTGCTCCAGAATGTAGCACCTTCTAGAGAAACATGACATTGATGATCAACATTCAAGACTTGTGTATGAGGCAGAAGGTGCTGTTCAGTTTGAGTCTTCACTTTACTCGGAAGAGCATTTCATCAACGTTTTTAATTGCATTGGAATAAAGAAGAATTCAAGATGTCATTTGCAGGATTAAAGAAACAATTTAATAAAGCTAATCAGGTAATGATGTTTATAGTTGATTTTACTGCAAATAATTGCAGTGTACATTTCAATACTTTTACGCTTCGAGCTTAGGCCCCTTTTTGCATGACACATCAATCAGTCCGTCATTGGAGGAAGCCAGATAAAAATGAAATAACTCACTTGGTATTGTCTGTAGAAACATTCTGCTGCGACTGAGTCAAATGAATACCCACTTATTTCATTTTAAAACTCTTTCAGTTACTTATCAATGTGGGTTTGAAAATATGACAGCAAATTTTATGTGGTGTGATGCTGATGAGCACTGAAAATGATCTTGATTTGAATTTATGCGTGATAAGTTTACTGGTTTTTGCGAAACGATGTGAAAAACTGTTCATTCAGCGTTCCTCTTGTTTGTACACTGCAGCCCGAGTTTAATTGATTTATTGTTTATCATTATGGTGAATGAATTTTTGGATGTATTTATGTTACACTCGTTATGACATTGATGCAGCTGTGCTTGTAATTCTGAAATACTAGACAGACATTTATTTTGACTGGTTGCCTACCTACTTCCTTAAACAAAGATCAAGGACATATTAGATAACAAAAATCACATAAATTTGCATTGCCAATCATTCGCTAAAATATCACTAAAATTTTGATAGAAAAGTCAGTAGTTATATTTGCATATCTGTATATTTGTCTTCAACTATATTATTCAACAGACCATAATCAAATATGCATCTAGAGCAGATAATTTTGAGGTTTTGCTCATTTACATGTTTGCTACAAATGATATAACCTCTTGACTTGCAAGTATGAAATATTTAGGAATAGTTTTATTATCTAGAAATAAGATCAGCATAGGTAGCCTTTGTTATTCAGAGATTACATCATATTAACTATGATCACATTTTTGTTTCCAATAATGATGTACCAACCACAATGTATTCAATTTGCCAAAACAAGTAAAACAGTAATGAAGCTTTGGTTTTGACCAATCATTTTAATTCCACAACTGGGATCTGAAACTCATATGCTTGCCAAAAATTTGGTGTGTGCTTAAGTATGGCATTAGTCATGTTAAAATCTCTGTAGGGTATTGGTTGATCAAAATAGTGTATACAAATATGAACATAAGATCATTTTGGCTGATAACAAAGTCTGTCATTAGGTAAGCCATCATAAGATTATCTCAATATTGATTCCTTTGTAACCCCAAATGATGACTATACTGTTTTAGCTCCAAATCAGTGAGTATTTCTGTTCCCTTTCAATAAAAAATAAAACACCTAATCTGTAAAAGATTAAGAAATGCCTGGAAAGCAGTTACTTTCTGTATCTTAATGTGCCTGCAAAATCAGGATGATATGCAAAAATGAACATTTACACTGTGACATTTACAATAACACAAAATTACTTGTGCAAAACGGAGGTGAGCAATTCACCAGGGCGTTTTTGATTTGTAATTACAAACCTACCAAATTCTGAAAACGGCAGACTTTGCAGAGATGGAAACACAGCTCCCAATTAAACACAAAATTCTTCAAAACAGCAGGCTTCAGATTTATCCTGGCAAGACAAGTTTAAGGTTTCCAGTTGCAAAACATGAAGATGAGTCTGGTGCTTGGCAACAAAGAGTAAAGTTACCAGTAACTATAGCAACACAAGCAAGGTCGCATCATTTTCAGAGTTCTGCAAGTGAGAGCGAGAATCTCTCAAAAGTCTGCCAAACCTTCTGCCTTTTTGAGCAGAAGGTTCAGCAGACCTGCCAAACCTGCCGTTTTTGGAAATGGGGAGTCAATCAAACACAATCTGAGTCTCCCAAGTCTGCTGTTTTCAGAATTGGAACCAATGAAACACACCCCAAGATAACCTCCATGCATAGTCATATATGACCTTTTGATTCAGTTGGTCACATGTCTTCCTCCAATCAATGATGCCATTGATTGCTGCAATTGCACCTCACCATGTAGCCTAAGAGTAGAGCTGTAATTCAAAAGAAGAAAGGGTCTACAAAACAACGAATTGAAAGCTTGGTACGGCCACTTGAGTAATTATCTTTAATCATGCTGATCCACTATTCACATATTATGTGAATCGCGTCTCAACAAAGGCTGCATAAATAAAGGTCTAGAAATTTGGAACTCGTTGCAGCAAGCTTTTGCTAATTGTATTGTAGACCCTTTCTGCTATTGAATAACGGTCTGCGCGTAGGCTACTCTCAATGTCAATTGTGATGTGTGTATATACTGTACTTACAGTAAAAGGAGTCCTTCTGCCTTTGGTGAAGCTGCAAATGCAAGGATTATGGGAGTAGAATGTGGGACAGGACATAAAAAAAAACAATGTCAGTGAAGACTTTGCCAAAAGAGATGCTTGTGAGAGATACAGTGCCACTCAATTTTCAATGTGCTTTAAATGGACTCAAGTTGCTAATATGGTCCAGTATGCACCAATGCATGTTAATTTGTTGTTTGCATCAGGGTGAACTTCACAGCAATATATCAATCTTATGGTCTCATATCTGCCTAACATGGAAGAAACTAATGTCAACTTTTGCTTGGATCACAGGAAGCTTCTGTGTTGCATGTATGTGCATACTGTGTGCATTCTTTATTTCAGTTCCCATTTGCAGAGATAAAACATTGATCAATTATTGCATCAACAAATGTGAAAGACTTTCTTTCTTGCCAATGTGATAGACTTTCTTTCTTACCTTCTTACTGGCCTTTAGCCCCTCTTAGATTGCAAATTTGGACTTTGTGATAAAAAACAGGAATGAAACAAAGGGGACTTGGTGACACACCCCTATTTCCAATATGTAAGAATTTCCCTTGCTGATTTTTTGCCCTAGTCCTTCATGCATTTGATATTGGGAAAATCCAGGGGAAATCCT
Organism: Aurelia sp. 4 Dawson et al 2005; assembly: GCA_964019985.1. Lineage (NCBI taxonomy): Eukaryota > Metazoa > Cnidaria > Scyphozoa > Semaeostomeae > Ulmaridae > Aurelia > Aurelia sp. 4 Dawson et al 2005. The sequence continues at coordinate 168,564 of OZ026499.1, read as the reverse complement.
CTTTCATCATTTGACTAAGCAAGAAGACCCAGAGATGTTACTGTAGATGGGATAGGTGCGCTTTTAAGCATGAAAGCCTTGCAAAACAAAACAACAGGAAAATATCCCCTTGCCCCCTCCTCCGGTGTCCTCAAGCAGGCAATGGTCATTTTCTCAGTATTTATATGCCACATTCCTTAACACGCTATAGCTAATGTTCTGGAAAAATTTTCCTTTGGGAAGTTTAAAGGTTCAGTGCCACAAACATTTATTCAGTAGGTGTATAGGAACATAGAATATTGGGGTATGGTCCCAGGGGGTAACTTCTACAGTATTAGTATGTGACAAGGGGGTCAGAGGTGGCATATATTTGAAAAACCCAAAAATTTACCAAGTTGATGCCTTTGTCAGATGGTAAATAAAAGTGAGAAGTTTTATTGTTTTTTGGGCTGCTAATGCTTTGGTGAAAGACTCAGCTTGGCAGTTGTCAAACTTTCTCATCAACAACCCCAAAATATACCGATTATAAACCAAATTGCATACCAAATGGTATGATTGAAAAGATAACTAGAAAAGACAATGTTTCGCGAATCCAAATACTGTAGTGTGTGACCCCCTTGTCACTACCGATAGGGAGTCTCCCTCCTAGGGGGTCTGTTCATTTGATGTTTCCTGTGAAAATCTTGCCTAACCTAAGTTGGATTTTTGCCTGAATGTGGCGCATTTTTGTGCCCTGATTTATTCAAGTAAAATCAATCTTGTTTGTTTTCAGTATTTGTCAGAGAAAGTTGGAAGTCAGAAGGGATCACAGCTGGATGATGATTTTATTGAACTAGAAAAGGTAATTAACAGTTTTCTCTTTGTGCAAACCCTTTGCTTGATAAAGGGTACCAGAGCCTACAAACCCAGACCAAAATTAGCAAGATCCAAAAACCCAGAAGCAAAATCAAACCTGAGTTACAAAACTGTACTTTTGAATATAAAATTTCAATGTTCAACAGTAATCTTTGGTTATTTCCAACATAATTGTTTTATTTTTGATGACTCTTATCTGAAATTGGCTTATTGACGAAACCTAGGAATTTTGAGTGAAATACCTAAATCCAAAGCACACAAATTAGACAAACCTGGAACCTTTAAGATGTCTCAAAACCTGAAAATTTGTGCATCTTAAGCATAAAACTCAAAGTCTGAGGCAAAGATAGGTCAAATCTGCAGATCTTGAAAGCCTGAAGCTGCCTCTTTATGGGAGGAGATCACACTATTTGAAGATTTATCAAGTGTATTCCAAATGATACAATATATGCAAGACAAAGTTAAAAGTTAATCAAAGTAATGTGTTAGACTTCTTTTGTATACTGTATATTATGTAAAAGAGGTTTCTTGAATACTTTTAGTCCAGTACTGCAGTTTCTACATTTTTATGTGACCTTTGAATTGGGAGTTAGCCTCTCATGAAGAGGTTTGAATGAAACTACTTAAACTTATATTTAATAAATAACATATTTTTCTTAATTTCGTACATATGTGCTGTTGTTCTTTGTCGCATTGCGGTGTTCCTGCTCTCAAACTTACTTAAACTTTCATGGATTTGCATAAAATGCATAAAAGCTAATTTGGTTCCACAAGTCCTTAAAAGCTTGGTTCGCACTGGAGTAGAAATATGATAAAATGCACAAGTAAAAGCAATCGCCTAAGTTTGAAATTTTTCAGAGTCTTTGAAGCTGTTTTGATGGAATAGAAAAGCATTTGTTCCCTTGGCAGTGATATCGCACTAAAAATGTGCTCACAGTGAGTCCATCTGAAATCTAGAAGGAGGCTGCAACATGATGACCTTAAAGGATCTGTCAAGTGCCATCATTGCATCATCATTTACACAACATTCTTTTATGCATGTACAAAGTACGCGGTAGTGTGATGCATAAAGTAACAAAAGTCAAGAGTTAGGTGAAACCACTTCTTTGGCACTGTGCCTACAAACAAACCATTTCTATTCATTTCATTCCAAGTTAGACAAGTTAGACCATTCCAAGTTAGACAAGTTAGACAATTCCAAGTTAGACAAGTTAGACCATTCCAAGTTAGACAAGTTAGACAATTCCAAGTTAGACAAGTTAGACAATTCCAAGTTAGACAAGTTAGACCATTCCAAGTTAGACGTATCCAAGTCAAACAATTCAAGTTAAGACGTATCCGATGTTACAGAAAAAAATTTTGACTAGCACATGATTAAATTGATGTTTCAAAGCGTCATTTGATGGTGAAGCACGGAGAATTGCTTGTGGAACTTGGAATTGTCTAACTTGTCTAACTTGGAATGAAATGAAGATGATTATCGTCGCAATCCTTGTTCTCCGTTTTTGGTGAAGCTTCGACTTCCTGCCAGTACTCCGATTTCAAACCACTTCTCAAGTTGATTATTTTGATATAGGTGTAATTTGCCTTTGACAAAAAATTTGCTATTTTTGTAACTGCTGCTTTGCAATATGCAGATACTCATTCTGACACTGCTATTTTTGGTTTTTCTAGCTAGTTCATTCATTTTTTCCCTAGAAAACTGATGTATACAATCATTTGGTTGATCAGATGCAGCATAAAACAAAAGAATTTTTACAACCCAATCCAGGTACTGTACCTTCTTTATCAATAATTTGTGTATATACATCCAGTTCTAGTTGACAGTTAGAAAAGGTTTAATGGATTATCAAATAAAGTTTTAGAAGAGATGCTGGCAGGATTTTGGATATTTCAGTTGATTTAACAGTTTGAGAATATACTGTTTTTCGAAGACCAACACTACACATTTTGTGCCTGCATACCATAGTAAATAGCTGAAGGAAAAGTAGGAATTTTTAGCAGCAAGTGCTGGGATAATGGAGTCAGAGGAGACTTAATTGAGTTTGCAACCCCATGTCATGACAGTTAACATGAGATTTTAATGGGGCCTAAGACCTTTCCATGTGATATTTCTAGCAGCAGAGCCACTGAATTACAACAGTGCAATGTCATCTGTAATAGTTTGCAAAATGAAAACTATGGAAATGATTCTATAACTGATAATGAGATCACCTTGGTTGAATTACTATGAGCTATAACAGTTCATATTCTGTTGGTAATACATTTTTTGCAGAGCTATTAACTAGGGGAGCATGCAGGAAGCTAAGAGCTACAACCGTCTAACACCAATCAGATTTGCAAACTATTTAATTTCATGTCACTTTCTTTCAGCTAAGAATAGGATCACCATCTTATTCACTATTCTATTTGCATGTGATTTGTATCATTTGCATGTGATTTGCACCAGCAACTTTATAACTCAAGTAATGGTTATAATTTGGTATTCTTTTTCAAACACAGCTGCAAGAACAAAGCTTAACTTTCAGACTGCTGTTTTAAAAGCAAGAGGACAAGCAAGAGGTGAAAATATCAAATATAATCAACCAGAAAGTGTTCTTGGTGAGGTTTTAGTCAAGGCAGGACAAGACTTAGGAGAAGATTCACCATTTGGTAAGAATTATTTCAAGGATATGTTATTCATCGTTTATGATTTTTATGCTTCCTTTTAATCTGTTTGCACATTTATTCTTATTTCACAATTAAAGGACATGCCTTGTGCATATGTGTACATATAACAAGAATTTCAAGACTTCTTGGGCAGAACTCAGTTGATTCCAAAAGACATGTATTTTTATAGCTCATCAAAAATCTATTGCAATTGCTTAGATAAGTAAACAAGCCAAATTTATATATTTGACTTGACAGACAATACCTAAAAGTTTGAGTGATTGTATAAATATTGCTGCATTTTATTTACAGCAACATCAGTATTGCAAATGGGGCAAACCTTTGCAACAATGGCAGAGATAAAGGATTCACTTGTAAGTTTTGCCTTGAATTTTAATTTGTTTGTTTCTTGCAATACACACTATGGGCCTTGCAAACTTTGACAGAACAAAAAGTCTCAAGCATTAGTGGAACATTTTCAATTGTTATCCACATATTGATAAGGGTTCTTGGCAGATTAGAGCAACATATCTTCAACCAAGAATAAATAATTTCTCAGAAGGTCCAAAGAACTAAAGATAGGAAAACTCATCACTGTTTTGAAAACTTGGAAGTGTGAAAATCAAAACCTCAGCAAGACACTAATTATTCTTGATTACAATTACAAAAATGAAATTTTGCAGGCTTTATTTGTGGTGAATCTGCCAACCCAGGTGGTATATGATAGAAAAAGATTATTAGCCTTGTGTAATGATTAGGTTTGTTGAAATTGTTAATCACCAGAAAACATCTCATTGCAACGATTAACTTTTCAATTTCGATGTTCTGTCTTAACGTCACAGATTAATAATGAATGATCCAAATGAAAGAAAATATTAAATATATTAAATATTAATAATAATAATTTAGATAGATATATCTGTGTGGAATATTTTATTGTCTCAAAATGTGATAGATGCATTAACAATGTTCTTAGCCGTCATTATGAGTTGCTGTTTCTGAAATATGTTTTTATCTACGAATGATTTAAAAGAATGCATGGCCTTTGGAAAAATACTACTACCTTAATATCAAAGCAACATATACTATGACTATTGATGTTACAACTTTGTTGTTTGACAGTCAATTTTCATTTCAATTGAAAACTTTACCTGGCTTCAATTGGTCATGGGTGATCTAGTTTAGATGTCTTCTCAAGGATTTGGGGGTTTTCTGCAGAAAGCTTCTTTCAGAGACATGCAAACATGAATAGAAAACGATGAGAAAAGTTCCTTGGTTTCCATTCCTAGCAAGAATAGTATTTTCTTGTATTGGCATATATTTTGTCTTCTTGGGAGAATGGAGGGGGGGGACTTTTCATTCTACTCAAGAGGATAGCACATGCTAAAGCATGCTCAAGTCATTGCTGTAAGGTAAGAATATGAGCAAAATTTTCTGATACAAGAACATCCCTTTTAAAAATTAATGATTTGAGCAAGGAAAATATCTAAGAATTATTGAACATGGTAGCCATTCAATCAAGCATGCCAGTATTAAGGGAGCAGAAGTTTTCATTGTACATACGTTATTCTGACTCACCCAGCTTTCAGATCTTCCATCCATTATGTCTTAAAAAACAAATTCTGATCAATTTTGTAAGTTAGCTATATGGCATCTTTTGAAATAGGTTGCCCTGTTGTTAAGCTCATTTCATGTATTTAACAGGAGATGAATACAAAACAAAATTTCTTAGATCCATTAGAACAGCTGCAAAATAAAGACTTAAGGGAGATTATGGTTTGTTGAATTTCACTCATTTTCGTTGATTATTAACAGAGATGCATAGTTAAGAACTATATTCAGTAGATAAAAAGCATTTTGAATACAACTTTTTGAAGGCAGTTGCACATCATCACATTTGGCTGCCAAAAGGAATCTGATTGAAAAACTTAGTTTGCCATCGTTTTATTCAATATTTGCAGATGCAAGGAAAACTAATAAAAGAATTTGTTAACATTTTGATGCTTTGATAATTCTGATGTTCTTCTACACACATATTGCGCAAGTAACATTGGGTTTGGGAAATGATTGAAACCTTTCTATGTAGGGTAAATAAAATGAACATCATCAGTTTGTTAGCAACAGAACCTCTATTTAACTCGTCCCTTTTTGGATATAACTTATTTCGCATAATTCTTGGGGCAATATTTCAGTTTGCAAAGGGAATTGAGATTCATACCCATTCTTGAAGTGTCTGACCATTATAATTAGATGAGGTAAGAATGAAATATATTACCCCCAAACCAGATGTGTATGAATGAACGCATTTGCTTTCTTAACATTTTCTGCCTCTTAAAAATGCACTCAACAAGGAGTACAATTCAGATTCATTGCTACTGTGTGCAGACTTTACTTTCCACTGCGAAGGAGAAAGATTTTATCATTAGGTCATTTTGTCACTTCTGCTACTTGAGTTGGTTTTGCATCATAATTTTTGGCTTAGATCTGAATAGGACTGTTTGAGAAGTATTCTGACTTTTACATGTGGAACTGAAATATTAAACTGCGTTCTATAAATCTTTAGCACCACAGAAAGAAGCTGTCTGGACGTCGTTTGGATTACGATTATAAGAAGAAGAAGGGCGACAAGGGTCAGTTTATCTTTCTTTCATTGATAAAGTATTATTTTCATTGCTATTACAACCATTTAAGATCTTTTATGATGAAAGTATCTATTTCAAGAGGTTCGAAATACTGTTTTTAAATTGATCCATCGTTGGGAAGTTGTTATGAAAGTCAACATGAAGCTGACAACAGTAAAAAGTTTTTCGACATTCCAGCTCAGTTGATTATTGAAATCTGAGCTTTTCAAAACAGGTTTGTATCGTCGCCTTTTTGATTGGACACCCACGAGTTAACTGAATGACTGCACCCACAGTATTTTAAAAATTCTAAATTCTTACACATTATTAGGAAGAGGCATTAAGTTTATAGTTCTTAATACAATGACAGACACTAATATACTGGTATTCTCGAAGGATGAGTTTTATTTCTTTCTTCAGTAACGAAAGAGGAAATGAGAATAGCAGAGGAAAAATTTGAGGAATCGAAAGAACTTTGTTATAGCAGCATGATGAATCTTATGGATAGTGACGTAAGTTTATTACAAATCTTATAAATATTGTATTGTATTCTATTGTATTGTATTGTATTGCGTTTCTGCCTGGCAGAAAATTAATATCATTTGTTTTTATTTGAAAAGTACAACGTATCACTAATGTATGGTAGCATAATGATTTGCTACATGGAAGATTTTTATTTCTATTTCTTATATCCTTTTTCTGTTGGTTGCTGATAGAATGATTTCATTCTCATCCTTAACGCTTGCTCTGTCCCAAATATTTGTTGAAGCAGTGAATTTGTTGTTTTTAGAAGGCAGCGTGACACTGACTTTTCATCTTTTTTGAAAATGAAAGTGTTGTTTTGTAGATAAATCTTCCTATATCACAGGGGAACAAACCACACATTCATATCTTTTACGACTGCTTGGATATAATTAGTTTGTGATTGCTTTAATTAAGGCACTCCACAACAGAATAAAACAATGCATAAAACAATGTATAAAACAATGCTTAAAACAATGCTTAAAACAATGCATACATGCATAAAACAATGGCGTTTACAAATTTGTTTACAATTTGGTGATGGAGCAGCTTCTTTTGACATATTTTGTACTAAACGCTTGGAAGAGTAACTTAGAAAATACCGATTTATTCGACAGCAATCATGAACTGAATTTATTGCCTGCGCTCTGCGTTGCTGATCAAGTTCTTTATATTTGTTATATTCGTGTATCCTGCTAATGTCCCAGTAAAACTGAGTGCTTGCTTTTATATGTCTGTATACTTCATGTGTAACGGCCGATGTTAATTTTTTAAGGTTGAACATATTGGAGAACTCCATGCTTTTGCTACAGCTTTGAAGGAATACTACAAACAATGTTATGATGCTTGCGAAGAATTAGTGTCGCAGCTAGGTGACCAGTAAGTGTTTTACTCAACATTGTGATTGATTCTTAAAGAATAGTGAAGCTAGGATGTGTCAGCACATGACATTTTTGTTGTCTTTAGGGAAGAAACTTCCGTGACGAAATCTTTATCGTCGTTTTCATTAGTTTTTGCAGGTTTTGACTGTGGGCCGTCGTCAGAATATCTCCCTGTGACTGATTCAAACTGTGTAAATCTACATCCTTGATTCACCATATCACCGGCTGTGAATCAAGACTTATTTCTATAACACTGCTTTGATATTCAGGGAAATGTATTTTTTTCAAATTCCATTTGGAATTCGTTGCGTCGTAGCTTTGTTCATAGGATTTTTTATGTTTGATGTTTGATTTTTGATGCTTGATTTAGGTAATATTTCATGGTTTGCTGGTCCTACCATTATCGAGGCTAATAAATTGGCATTGTGCAAGCTTCCTTTTGTTTCATAGAATGACAGTTGCTGCCAGTCGACCAAGAGCAGAAAGAAAAACATTCTCAAGAGTCGGATATGAGGACGTCAGCAGTGATTCTAGCAGCGAGCAAGTTGCATTTAGTACTCCAAGTGATGTCTCACCAACTGTGACACGTCCTCCCCCTGTGCCGCAAAGTAGGAAAGAACCTTACGCGAAAGCTTTGTATGATTTTGAAGCGGGTTAGTAATTTTTTCAAGTCTCAACTCTCGCTGTTACGTTAAGTTGAAGGAAAGCTAACAGACTGATCATATGGCTATAGTCATCGCTATTGAAATGTGACTTTCTTGTGACGTATGTTAGCAATTACTCATCAGATTTACTCGAACAGAATTTGAAATTCTTTGTTGAAGCCTTTTCTAAATGAATTTGTTTTCAAACTAGAATACCAGAATTACAATTCCTTAGCAACAGTTGAACAATCAACTTGTTGAACTTGACAATGCAAAACATGAAAATTGTGCCAAGAGGTCGGTTTTTAAAGGAGGAACTCTGGCGAAAGAGTAATCGAGAAGAGAGCACTAGCATCCCCTATCTTTGAAACTTCTGTCTTGGTAAGATCTGCTGTTTCTATTTGGTTTAGATTTAAATTGTAATATTTTATAATCTTTTAATGTAGAGTCTTTAACTTAAATCCTTTGCTTTTCTTTAATCCTGAACGCCGTTGATGCATATCAAATGAAATGGCTGAATTGTCTCGAACGCAGTATTCAACTTCTGAATCTCATGGATATCTTTGTTGTTATTTGACGTTTTAATGTGTTTCATTTTCAGAGAACGAAGGTGAATTATCATTCAAAGATGGAGATGTAATTATGTTGAAAAATGAAATCGATGAAAACTGGTTGGAAGGTACTTGCAATGGAGAGTATGGCTTCTTTCCCAAAAATTACGTCGACATTATTGTGCCTTTGTAACATTGTCCTGCGAAGGAGAAATTTGGTATCTTTTATTTTATGTGCAAAATACGCGTAGACAAGTTTATTTTTGATAACATGGTACGTGGTGACATAATCATTTTCTTGAATAAATATGATAAAATAATACTATTGCATCGGCATCGATTTTTTAAGAAGCATTACGCGAATGGTTGGTATATTCTTTTGTATTTTATCGTTTGGCAAGGACTTACTTTACCGTTGTTGGCAGTTTTTGTTATCTTGATTATTTTTAACTTGTGAATCAAGAGAAAGTTGCACAGACTATCCGTGTATTCTTTTTCAAAAATTAGATGCCAGTGCTTGATAATATAAAATTTCTATTTCATCTATTCGCTTTATTCGCAATATACCGTAAAGACGTGGATTTAAGGCTTTGGGTATAGAATCCTAGTATTTCAGTAGTACGGGGAGGTGCAGCCTTTTAGGAGTAAGTTTTCTGTAAAAAGTTGCAGACGTTTTGCGGAACTTTGGGTCCTGTTCATGAGATGAATTGCCCAAAATTATAGGATTTACAAGAAATATTCCAGAATTTGTGGAATTCTGGTCCAGGCTTTCATCAAATTTGCAGAATTATGACCCTGAAATGTACACCCCCCCCCTCAAAAGGGCAAACGAATAGCTTTGAAAGAAATTACAAAAATACAAGGTTGTTCAGTATTGATATTGATCAAAATTTGTTAATACGAGTCTCGTTTGGATGCGTTGCCAGAATACGAAAGGATATGTCATTGATACTGATGTTCCAACTGAGTTCCCATGGAAAGTTTAGAATCAACATGTCAACTGCTACCAGTAACTTTGACAAAATAATGCAAAGTTTTGCTCTGAACGAGGACTAATTTTGAAAAGTAAGAGATTTTGAAATGGTTTGCTAAGATGTTCTTACATCTGTGTGTTTGCGGTACAAAGATAGTGAACTGTTTGATGAAGAGATATATTTCGAATTGATTGAAGGAAAGAGACCTGATTAAGCCCGCGTTCCTCTGCGTTATTATCGCATTTAATGTTTCTTGAAGCATAAGCTGAAGGAATTGATTCGTTCCAAAATACAGTAAGGCTCCGCATTTATAAAACCATACCAAAGAAACTTTTAGCCGACTGGAAAATAATTAGCTCCCTTACCCGCAAGAAACTCTTGAGCCCACGCCCAAAGTACAGTTTCTTGTATTTTGAATGACACCAAGTACCGGTCTGAGGGTGTGGAAAATTGAATCTCGCACAAGTTTCATAAGAAATTTCTAGCAAGATATCTTGGGTCTAACAGATTTTTACCTTATCTTTAATTTATGTTCTTGTATTTATTGATAGAATGCACATGGGGCTAAGTATGGCCAGTTTATCGATAGATAACCCCATTATGTTTTACCTTTTTTTGCTAAGACAAATCATAAACTTAAGAAACTTGACCCTCAAAGCATGAGAAGTATCAGAGATTGAAGAAACATTTTAGGCTAAGGTGTGAAGAAGTGGTTTCTTAAATGCGGGATCTTACTTTAAGTCCAATGGATATATCGAAGTTGCCAAGCATGTAATTGAGTAAAAGTCACACTACGTGCGAATTAAAATCGCACATATTTTTATAGAGTTGTATCCAAACGTTCTGCTCGCAAGTAACAGTTTAAAAGTTAAAATTCAAAAGAAATCCAATGTTTTCAAAATCCCAGATGCTTTGGGATAGAAACTAGCAAAATATTCTTCATGCAGTCTTTTACTATCTACATCATTGATTCGGTTAATTGTATCAGTTTTGATTAAGTAGTTTTAAACAATTTAGTAAATATCAAATTAAGAACAATTAAGATGAGATCAAGTGATTTTGCCTTCTCCCATTACCTCAAGTACAGAGACTTATAGCAACGATTCTCCACTCATAGGTTGAACTTGACGTTTTTATGATTGAGTAAACAAGACAGTCAACTAGAAAAGAATTAGGCCAGAAGATTCAATAAATTTGTTGTACATCGAAATTCTCGAGGATGATAACAATCTGGCTCCCTTCTACGGAAATGATTCTTTTGTTTGTGACTTCAATATGACAACTACCCAATCGCAGCCACAACTGTCCTTTAAGATACAATCAGTTGTTCTACCGGGTGAGTCATAAAAAACGCCCGGCATTTGAAAGGGTACTGCTCCCTGAATATATAAGCAATGATATTTTGCGATATCTGATTAAATAGCTAACAAGTTCAATTATTTTTAGAAATTTTCCTGGCTAAAATCGGTCACTCCGTTCAGATTCTGTAAGTGACTTTCTAAAATGAATCCCACAGAGAAACCTCAAAAACGTGCTAAAATTACAAGCCAAAATCCCCAATGTGTTTACCTCCCAGCGATGACTTTCAGCACGCTTTAGCACATGCTTTCGTTTTGGCGGGTTGAAAAGTCTTCCCCCTAGTATGAATAACTTATTCAGGGGGATTCCATTCTTCCATGAGGACAAATACATGAGCACATCCAAGAGTCATTATTCCTAGGAAGGACAACAAACGGACATTTTGCTTGCTGTGTTTGCTCGTGTTTGTAGGTTTTCGAAAGGGGCTTTCTGCAGAAAATCTCCTATTTCGACTGGAAGGAATGACGATCAAAGCCAGGAAAATTACTGAACCTAATTTGACACATCGGGGATAAAACAAGACAGTTTTACAACATCATTGCTTTGATATTGAGGGATCAGGATTTTTTCAAACGCCGGGCGTTTTTATTGGCTCACCCGGTAGTTTGTCGCGTTGTATTTTTCGTGTCATCAGTTGAATTGCCACATTCATTGCTTTCAGTTAGTTTCGCTCAAGCGACAAAAACCTCCATTATTACAGATGAAACAGAAATTACAAGCTCATTGGTGAGACTCAACATCGATGAGAATTGGAGTGCACTGAAAGAATTATTATGAATTTAATACGTTGCCAATTGAACGAAATACTACGTACCAAGTTAATAGCAGGTTTACTCTGGACATTTGCCATTATTGAAATCGAGTTCTGTTACGTTGTACGTAATCAGGAGATCTATGAGGCCAGGATCATCTTAGATCTTTCAGATGCATCTCATGTACAGATATGTAATCAGAAAACGCAAACGGTGCATTCGCCTGGTTTCCATGTAGCCCTAACGTAGTATAAGGTTTCCCGGAATCATTAGCGTTGGTGTGCCATAAACATTTAAATTTATATGGTAACCAATGTTCCAGGTACCGCAGGCAGTGGCAGATGTAGCAATTAAATTTGAATCATTTCAATTTTTCCCGATCCTTATAACATCGCTACGTTGTCCAGCCAGGGCCCAAGATTCACTCATTTCCATACAGCTTATTCGAACTGTGCAGGGGAGGGGGGGGGGAGGGGACATGGCAGATCAAAGATGGCGAAAAACGTCGTCTGTCAAGATATATGGAAACGAGGCTTAATTTGAGTCCTGCCTCAGTAGACCTTTTACACATTGTAAAAAAGAACCTTAATCGAACGACATTTGCACATTTTGAAGTATTTTCGAATCTGCTCAATAGCTATAGAGATTCTAATACCTCTCAGGCAGATCTTTCGTATAATGATTTATAGAAACATTGCTCAATCTAGGTTCTGCCATAGAATAACTGAAGGTGTATTGAGACTACTCCAGATTTGGTCTAGCATTTTAAACTAACTAGCTTAGAATTAGCTCGTTAAAATCTATGATATTGTCTTTAGTGGTGTATTGACTTTCTTATTTGATTAATATCAGTATCACTTTTCAATGCATTAAAATCAAAGCAGCAGATTTTTCAATCTCCATTTGTATCTCTTAAATGCCTCTCCTTCCTTAAACACCGATTTTCACGAAAAAGTAAAGTTAACCCGTTTGTCTTTTGCAAAAATCTGCTTGTTTCAAACATACTGATTCTTAGCCAAAAAGTCAGAACAATAACCCAAAGTAACCCCACTGCTTTTTTGCAAAATCGCCTTGTTTCAAAAATATCGATTTTTACGCAAAAAGTAAGGTTAACCCTTTTCCTTTTTTTTAAATCAGCTTGCTTCAAAATACCGATTTCTAGGCAAAAAGTAAGGTTTTCCCCTTCGCTTTTCTTGCAACAATCGCCTTGTTTCAAATGTACCGATTTTTAGGCAAAAAGTAAGGTGAACCCCTTTGCTTTTCCGAAAAAATCGGTGTAATTTTGAAAATACTGATTTTTAGCCAAAAAGAAAGGTGAACCTTTGCTTTTTTGAAAAATTGGACTCTTTTGAAAATTACCGATTTTTAGGAAAAAGTAAGGTCAACCCCTTCGCTGTTCTTGCAACAATCGCCTTGTTTCAAATGTACCGATTTTTAAGCAAAAAGTAAAGTGAGTCCTTTACTTTTTCAGAAACCGGCTTGCTTAAGGAAATACCGCTTTTTAGGCAAAAAGTAAGGTCAACACATCTGCTTTTCGAAAAAATCGGCCTATTTTGAAACATACCAATTTTTAGGAAAAAGTAAGGTTAACCTCTTTGCTTTTTCGAAAAAATCAGCCTATGCCGATTTCTAGGCAAAAAGTAAGGTTAACCCTTTTTCTTTTCTGAGAAACAGGCCTTCTTCAAAAATTACCGATTTTTAGGCAAAAAGTAAGATCAACACCTCTGCTTTTTTGAGAAAATCTTCTTCTTTGAAAAATACTGATTTTTAGGCAAAAAGTAAGGTCAACCCCTTTGCTTTTTTGAAAAAATCGGCTTACTTGAAAAATTACCGATTTTTAAGAAAAAGTAAGGTTAACACCTTTGCTTTTTTTAAAAAATCGGCCTAGTATTAAAAATTCCGAGTTTTAGCAAAAAGTAAGGTCAACCCCTTTGCTTTTTGAAAAAATCGGCTTATTTGAAAAAATACTGATCCTAGGCAAAAAGTAAGGTGAACCCCTTTGCTTTTTTGAAAAAATCAGCCAATTTTGAAAATTACCGATTTTTAGGAGAAAATAAGGTTAACACCTTTGCTTTTCTGGAAAATCAGCCTATTTTGAAAAATACCAAATTTTAGGCAAAAAGTAAGGCTAACACCTTTGCTTTTTTGAAAAAATGGGCCTATTTTGAAAAATATCGATTGTTACGAAAAGTAAGGTTAACACCTTCGCATTTTTGAAAAAATCGGCCTATTTTGAAAAATACCAATTGTTACGAAAAAGTAAGGTTAACCCCTTTGCTTTTTTGAGAAAGTCTGCTTGTTTCAAAAATACCGATTTTTAGGCAAAAAGTAAGGTCAACGAGAAAATCTTCTTCTTTGAAAAATACCGATTTTTAGGCAAAAAGTATAGTCAATCCCAATGCTTTTTTGAAAAAAAAACGGCTTATTTGAAAAATACTGATCCTAGGCAACAAGTAAGGTGAACCCTTTGCTTTTCTGAAAAATCAGCCAATTTTGAAAATTACCGATTTTTAGGAGAAAGTAAGGTTAACACCTTTGCTTTTTTGGAAAAATCGGCCTATTTAGAAAAATACCAATTTTTAGGCAAAAAAGTAAGGTTACCACCTTTGCTTTTTGAAAAAATTGGCCTAGTTTTAAAAATACTGATGTTTAGGAAAAAGTAAGGTTAACCCCTTTGCTTTCTTGAGAAAATCTGCTGGTTTCAAAAATACCGATTTTCAGGTAAAAAGTAAGGTCAACGAGATTTCTTCTTGTTTCAAAATTACCAATTTTTAGGCAAAAAGTAAGGTCAATCCCTTTTTTTTTGACAAAATCAGCCACTTTGAAAATTACCGATTTTTAGGAAAAAGTAAGGTTAACATCTTTGCTTTTTTGAAAAAATTGGCCTAGTTTTAAAAATACCGATTTTTAGGAAAAAGTAATGTTAACACCTTTGCTTTTTTGGAAAAATCGGCCTATTTTAAAAAATACCAATTTTTAGGAAAAAGTAAGGTTAACACCTTGGCTTATTGAAAAAAATTGGCCTAGTTTTAAAAATACCGATTTTTAGGCAAAAAGTACGGTTAACACCTTTGCATTCTTGAAAAAATCGGCCAAGATTTAAAAATACCGATTTTTAGGAAAAAGTAAGGTTAACGCCTTTGCTTTTTTGAGAAAATCTGCTTGTTTAAAAAATACCGATTTTTAGGCAAAAGTAAGGTCAACAAGAAATCTTCTTGTTTCATAAATACCGATTTTTAGGCAAAAAGTAAGGTCAACTCGTTTGCTTTTATGAGAAAATCTTCTTCTTTGAAAAATACCGACTTTTAGGCAAAAGTAAGGTCAACCCCTTTGCTTTGTGGAAAAATCAGCCACTTTTGAAATTTACCAATTTTTAGGGAAAAGTAGGGTTATCATCTCTGCTTTTTTGAAAAAATCGGCCTATTTAGAAAAATACCGATTTTTAGGCAAAAAGTATGGTTAACACCTTTGCTTTTTTGAAAAAATCGGCCTAGTTTTAAAAATACCGATTTTTAGGCAAAAGTAAGGTTAACACCTTTGCATTCTTGAAAAAATCGGCCTATTTCTAAAATTCCGATTTCTAGGAAAAAGTAATGTTAACACCTGTGCTTTTTTGAAAAAATCGGCCTAGCTTTAAAAATACCGATTTTTAGGAAAAAGTAAGGTTAACCCCTTTGCCTTTTTGAGAAAATCTGCTTGTTTCAAAAATACCGATTTTTAGGCAAAAAGTAAGGTCAACGAGAAATCTTCTTGTTTCAAAAATGCCGATTCTTAAGCAAAACTTACGGTCAACTCGTTTGCTTTTATGAGAAAATCTTCTTCTTTGAAAAATACTGATTTTTAGGCAAAAAGTAAGGTCAACCCCTTTGCTTTGTTGAAAAAATCGGCTTATTTGAAAAAATACTGATCCTAGGCAAAAAGCAAGGTGAACCCCTTTGCTTTTTTGAAAAAATCGGGCTAGTTTTTAAAATACCGATTTTTAGGAAAAAGTAAGGTTAACACCTTTGCTTTTTTGAAAAAATCGGCCTAGTTTTAAAAATACCGATTTTTAGGCAAAAGTAAGGTTAACACCTTTGCATTCTTGAAAAAATCGGCCTATTTCTAAAATTCCGATTTCTAGGAAAAAGTAATGTTAACACCTTTGCTTTTTTGAAAAAATCGGCCTAGTTTTAAAAATACCGATTTTTAGGAAAAAGTAAGGTTAACCCCTTTGCCTTTTTGAGAAAATCTGCTTGTTTCAAAAATACCGATTTTTAGGCAAAAAGTAAGGTCAACGAGAAATCTTCTTGTTTCAAAAATGCCGATTTTTAAGCAAAACTTAAGGTCAACTCGTTTGCTTTTATGAGAAAATCTTCTTCTTTGAAAAATACTGATTTTTAGGCAAAAAGTAAGGTCAACCCCTTTGCTTTGTTGAAAAAATCGGCTTATTTGAAAAAATACTGATCCTAGGCAAAAAGCAAGGTGAACCCCTTTGCTTTTTTGAAAAAATCGGGCTAGTTTTTAAAATACCGATTTTTAGGAAAAAGTAAGGTTAACATCTTTGCTTTTGTGGAAAAATCGGCCTAGTTTTAAAAATACCGATTTTTGGGAAAAAGTAAGGGTAACATCTTTGCTTTTTTGCAAAACTTGGTTTGTTTCAAAAATACCGATTTTTACGCATTAAAGTAAGGTTAACTAACCCCTTTTCTTTTTTTTGCAAAAATTGGCTTGCTTCAAAAATACCAATTTTTAGGCAAAAAGTAAGGTGAACCCCTTTGCTCTTTTGAAGAAATCGGCTGATTTAAAAAATACTGATTTTTTAGGCAAAAGGTAAGGTTAACCCCTTTGCCTCTGTATAAAACTTGGTCTATTTAAAAAATGTTGATGTTTAGACAAAACGTAGTTGTGGGATCCATTTAACCCTAATCAATTTTGAGATGGAAAAAGCAAAAATAAAGATGAAGGTAACAGTTTAACAAGATTAAAATTCAATTTCACAAATCGAAATAAATGTATTTACATATGGGCTGACTTCCAATGTAGTGAACCGATGCTTGTCAGATAATGACGGAAATGAGTCATTCAGATGTTGTTTGTAGATAAATGTGCTTGCGATCTTTATTGACTTATAGCTGTCTCTAAATTCAACATTATGATTAATATGAGACAACTCCACTACAATTCAATTCAATCAAATCCTCATCATTCCCTCGCTTACAATCAGTAAAAAAAGAATTAAAAATTTTGCATAAATATTCTTTGCTAATTTTCCAAAAAATGAGGATTGCTTTAATGTGACAGTACATGAACATTGACAAAGGTGCAATCTGAATCTCTTAATACAAGTCTTTCTTACAATTGTCATGTTTTACAATTTGGCAAAAATCTTACAGCTCTCCAAGCAAATTAATCAATACCTGTACTCTATGACTTTGATGACGTATATTTACATAAGAAAGATTATCACCTAGGACCCAATGATTTATACCACTTCTAAAATGCTTTCAAATACCAGAAAATTGATTTCAGTCGCCTTCTCAAATTTAGGTATAATTAACTTGAAAAACTATCGTACCTGAAATAATAATCAACCACAATCATCCCTATTTCATAGCCACGACTGCTCTCTCTCTCTCTCTCTCTATTCTTTGCTACTTTTCAAATAAAGCTGTTATTCCAAATTCAGATTTTCCAATTACAAGCGACTTGTGAGCTTGGGTTCCCTTGTCTGGTGACGCTTTGTACACAGCTTCAAGAGTAAGTACAACATTTCCCTGTAAGAGGATGCACCACATTTAAATTCAAAATGATTCAAAGGAAAAATATTAAATTAAGAAAAAATTAAAAGAAAATGAAGAAACATAAATGCAAAAGAATTAACGAAAAATAATTAATAGAAAAAGAATCGAGAGAGAATAAAATACAAACAACTAAATGGAAGAGAATAGAAAGAAAACAAATTAAAAGGAATTGAATGCAAAAGAACTGAATGCAAATGCAAAAGAATGAGATTGAGAGAATACGAAGAAAACGAAGGAAGAGGATTAAATAAAGAGGAATTAAATGCAAAACATAGTCAGGTCGTGATAAAACAGATCAAAAAGATATGTTTTTAAATTGAGTTCTGCCACTTTTCTAAAAGGAACTTTGGAGGGACGCCGAGTATATAATAAACTTAATCTAAAAAGTTGTATTGGTTAGGCTTTTGTGTTGCTTTCAGATGTTACTACCTCTAAATTTATGCAGAATACTTACAGCAAGTTTTTGTAAATTTGGGAGAATCGTCTCTTTGGTAAAGTTGAGTTGTCTGCCTCGATGTTGTTGAACTGCTGGGTTACTTCTTGCAATGAACGGCTAAGAAAAGAATTTGCGCAAAATCAATGGAATGAATTAAAAATCAATGAATTCTTCAAATAATTCTCATAGGTATTCGCAGATTTTACACATCAATGATTCCTATTTAAAGCACAATGCTGATCTAGCTTAAGATGACAGAAGCAGGTCAGATTGCAGCGAGCAATCAGGATTGCGATTTTTTTGGATAAGTTGAATACAATACAATATCATTCAAAAATGCATGTCGTTGTTCTCCTAGGTCATTCCTAGTTCCTACAAAGCATCCAGATTCCATTGTTTACATTAAGATTCAGTAAACTGTGGTGACAAAACTACAAAAAGAATTGAAAACTGTCACTTAAATTGATACATTCTAATAACAATGTCAGTAAAAAACGCAAATGTTTGAATGACAATGATTATTCTCATATCGAATTTGAATCGCTACACATGAATTTTTACTCCTGCTAAAACATTACTTGTACCACGTGGGCCAGAAAATTCCAGTGGATTCAAAATTTTTAATGCATAGAGTAAAGGGTGGATTGCAATGTAATGTCTCCTTTTCATAGCCAAAAAAGGAAAGACTTTTCACGAGTTTTCTTTAATTTTCCTAGCTTTGAAGTTTACCAAAGTTAAATTCTACTTTATGTATGAAAATCCATCATTGTAAAATTCGTGAAGAAGCTAAACATTCAACCAACTTTCACACACGTGCAGCATAAAAGCAAAAGCTTTGCGCGTGCAGCATAAACAGGAAAAGATATTTCTTACCGTTGAAACTGCATTTTGGTGATTCATATGTCGTTCCTCAATCCTCAGATCCTAATAAAGGAAAATTATGATTTATGAATAAAAGAAATCGATAAACTAGAATACCAAATAAATACTTAAGCCCTAAACAACTATGGATTTTTGAAAGGCCACAGTACATCGTGCATTCATCCTATCATGAAGATTTATGACTCAATCCTTAAATAAAAGCCACGATAAATCGTACACTTACCCGATCATGAAGATCTATGACTGAATCCCTACATAAAAGCCACGATAAATCGCACACTCACCCGATCATGAAGATCTATGACTGAATCCCTACATAAAAGCCACGATAAATCGTACACTTACCCGATCATGAAGATCTATGACTGAATCCCTAGATAAACGCCACCATAAATCGTACACTTACCCGATCATGAAGATCTATGACTGAATCCCTACATAAAAGCCACGATAAATCGCACACTCACCAGATCATGAAGATCTATGACTGAATCCCTACATAAAAGCCACGATAAATCGTACACTTACCCGATCATGAAGATCTATGACTGAATCTCTAGATAAAAGCCACGATAAATCGTACACTTACCCGATCATGAAGATCTATGACTGCATCTCTAGATAAAAGCCACGATAAATCGTACACTTACCCGATCATGAAGATCTATGACTGAATCCCTACATGAAAGCCACGATAAATCGCAAACTCACCCGATCATGAAGATCTATGACTGAATCCCTAGATAAAAGCCACGATAAATCGTACACTTACCCGATCATGAAGATCTATGACTGAATCCCTACATAAAAGCCACGATAAATCGCACACTTACCCGATCATGAAGATCTATGACTGAATCCCTAGATAAAAGCCACGATAAATCGAACACTTACCCGATCATGAAGATCTATGACTGAATCCCTACATAAAAGCCACGATAAATCGAACACTTACCCGATCATGAAGATCTATGACTGAATCCCTACATAAAAGCCACGATAAATCGAACACTTACCCGATCATGAAGATCTATGACTGAATCCCTAGATAAAAGCCACGATAAATCGTACACTTACCCGATCATGAAGATCTATGACTGAATCCCTACATAAAAGCAACGATAAATCGCACACTTACCCGATCATGAAGATCTATGACTGAATCCCTAGATAAACGCCACGATAAATCGCACACCTACCCGATCATGAAGATCTATGACTGAATCCCTATATAAAAGCAATGATAAATCGTACACTTACCCGATCATGAAGATCTATGACTGAATCCCTATATAAAAGCAATGATAAATCGTACACTACCCGATCATGAAGATCTATGACTGAATCCCTATATAAAAGCCACGATAAATCGTACACTTACCCGATCATGAAGATCTATGACTGAATCCCTACATAAAAGCCACGTTAAATCGAACACTTACCCGATCATGAAGATCTATGACTGAATCCCTAGATAAAAGCCACGATAAATCGTACACTTACCCGATCATGAAGGTCTATGACTGAATCCCTACATAAAAGCCACGATAAATCGTACACTTACCCGATCATGAAGATCTATGACTGAATCCCTAGATAAACGCCACGATAAATCGCACACTTACCCGATCATGAAGATCTAGGACTGAATCCCTAGATAATAGGCAAAATTTGAATGTGGTTTCGTTGCTCAGATTCTTACGAGTTTCTTCGATTACTCAGAGTTTCTTACGAGTTTCTTAAGGTTTCATGACAATCTTTATTTTACTTTTCAAAATAATGTATTGACAACTTTCCGATGTTTAGGCATCACTAAAGTACATTCCGAGCAATATGATACAGGAAACAAGTGAAATAAAGTAAATTAGGTCAAGGATTTCCTTTGTTAAAAATAAACAGTTTCTTAAGTTATATTTTCCCAGTACTGGAGTTCAGTTTCTTGATTTTGTGGCGATCTGAGAGTTGAGTTTCTTTCAAGCATTTTCTTATAAAAAATACGTGCAATACTGAAAGGATATTTAAAAAATGAAACCTGTGCGTTGAGGCTACAGAAAAGCTTTCCCGGTTTTCGTAAGACCACAAAGCAAATATTCTATAACGATAAACTTTAACGACAATAGGTAGACTATTCCTGGAAATTAAACTTTGTAACTGTCTATTCTACTGCAACAATTCATGCAATAAATCATTTGAGTTTCTGCAATCCAGACCCAACACCATAGCTGCAACCCTATTGTCACCACGTTGTCAAAAAGCGAAATAAAGAATAACAAAATATCAAAAATTTTGAAGTTAAACTTTGTAAAAACTGACTCCAAAATATGCGGCTGCGGCAGGCAACTTGTGTGAACGCGGCTAAAAGAAAGAATGAAAACATTGCAACTTTGCGCCCAAAGTGTTCAAAAAGCCAGTAGAACAGTAAATAGATCCAAGGCCAAGCACAATGGGACGAGACTAGCTACTGCAGGTTAACCCTCGCTATGGCAGTATGAAACTTCCAAATCAAAGTTAAAACTTCGAGCCCCCTTCAGAAAAATTGTGGAAGAAGCCGGCCAAAGCAAGTTAAAAAGCAAAAGAGAATTTCATCTTGTAGCTACCTTGCTTGTAAGAAAGCTGCACGAAAGTCCAACAGTTGTAAATGGCTTGTTTGCAGCCAATCTCCCTCTTCCTTTTCGACATTTTGCATGTTTTTTTTTACCAAGATTTGTAAATGTTTAGTGCAGCTTCGCAGCTCTGGGCTTTGATTTATTTTGGGTTTCTCACAACTCTCATTACTGAAAGTGCCCTGGTAAAATCACGACATGTTGTCTGGCTGGATGTGTTTCATTGAGTTTCAGTTGGGGGAAGTGCTTATCTCCATGGTAATCACAGCCGGCTGCATAAATTAAAAATCCATAATGGTTGCAAATATTGCCACGAATCGGTAATCCGTACCAGGGCCCAAATCGGTCGACAGTTGAGGTTGCGAGAAGACCGTTTGGGGCCTGGGAACGAGGTTGGGGTGTAGGTAGTGCATTCCTTTGTCAAGGGGGTTAAAAGACAAACTGCGGTATGAGGTCAAGCGACCATTAAGTTTCGTTGAATTGTTATGTGGGGAATGGGACATCCATTTGTAAAGCGCCAAATCACCATAAAAAAGCTTTCTCTTAGTCCATTCACGTCGATTCTCAAGAAAACTTGGTCGAAATTTTATGATAGCTTTCAGTGCTTTAAAACAGAAAAAAATGACACTTGATTATAGACTGTGAAACAGTAGATCAAAAATCCTAAAATCTAACTGTGGATTTTAGCTAAAGATTAAGTCATAAATCATAAAAATCGATCCAGCTTACAATTTATCGAGAACCAGTCAAAAGAGGACAGCCTCTGGTGGCCTGGTAGAAATGCGAGCATACTGTATGTAGAATGAAATGATTATAGACAAGTATCTTATTGATCACTTTAACAATTTAAAATCAATGCCAAAAACACTTTTTACCTACTTAAATGGTTTGATTAAACGAACATGAATTTCAAACCATGCCTTATCATAATACATATATATCAACAAGGAAATATAGTCATCATTAACAAAAAGAGAGATTGAGGAGGAATTCAAAACAACCTTACCTTGGAGATTTCATATAGATTGACGTCACATTCGATGGCATCCCCAGTATTGATCACGTGCAGAATAAGATTGCAGATGTTGGAACAAACTGATTCGAAACTGACATTGACCTGTATTCCATTTTCAAATTCGAGCATTTGAGAAGACGGCAACCCTGACAGCAAGAAGTTTGCGTTCATAAACGAGGAGCAATAATAGATTGTATGATAGATTGTTTTTATTAAGTTTAAAATCAGTTACAAAATGACTATCAAGAAGCTAAAACAAACAAAGTATTTACGTGCAAATTCCAAAACAAAATATACCTTTTACGATAAACAAATGCATTAACGAGAGAACTGAAATTGCCAAAATGCTGAATACATAATACAAAATGTTTAACATACTATAATCGGGCAGCAACCAATTCAAGTGTGCTTTTATGGTAGATGATGAAGGGAGATTAAATCGGTGACAAAAAGTTTACTTTGTCAAACTGATCAATTCTTTTAAGATTTACTTGCAATTTTGTGATGAAGATATTTTGGTATAGATAAATAACTTATCTGTCTGCTTCCTAACAATGATGACAATTAAATGAATGATCACTTGTTGATACAAAGAAAATAACAACAATAGTATTTCTATTGGTTCTCTAAAACATTGCATGCCTTGTTTCAATTGTTGGAAGAGAAGCAGTTTGTTTGTCATGATTTAGTAGTTTACACGTGAATGAAATGTAAAGAATCTGTGAGAAGA
The DNA here is from genome assembly GCA_964019985.1 of Aurelia sp. 4 Dawson et al 2005. Lineage (NCBI taxonomy): Eukaryota > Metazoa > Cnidaria > Scyphozoa > Semaeostomeae > Ulmaridae > Aurelia > Aurelia sp. 4 Dawson et al 2005. The sequence goes on along the minus strand of OZ026499.1, from coordinate 145,331 downwards.
TTCCAAACGATTTAATCAAGTATTTTAGGTCCCTTTCCCGGCATTGTGCTGCAACCAATAAATTTTTGCCAAGTCCACTTTTCTAGCATTTCACTACTCACAAAGACGCGAGAAGGATCACAAATAAAATTCTGCCTTTACGCCAATATCAACAATTAGAATCATTCAAATCTTTCAAGTACCCTTGTTGCTATGGATTTCCGAAAGAGGAACATCTTTCCAGCTCACCCGGTATAACAGCAAACAAACGAACGAACAAACAAACTGACAAAGAAACAGATAGACAGACAGACAAACAAACAAAACAAACAAGCAAACAAGCACGCAGACAGACAAACTGACTAACAGATAAACAGAAGAACAAATACAGACGAAAAGAAAAAGAGACACAGAGACAGATAGACAAACAAACAAAACAAACAAACGGACAGACAAACAAAAACTATGATAAAAATGGTAGAGGCGACTTACGATGATGTTGAAACCATTTTTCTGTTGGATCACCATCGATGTCATGGAGAACAGGGTCACAAAGGCTAAATATATTGGTAGTGGAAGATCTGTACGTTGGAGACATATTTTTTGTATGAATGCTGCTTTGTGTTTCTTTAGATACATCTGAAATGAGAGTTGACGAAGGGATCGATAAACAAATAAATCAGAAAACAAATACATCAGTAAACAAATAGATTAGTAAACAAATAGATCAGTAAACAAATAGATCAGTAAACAAATACATCAGTAAACAAATAGATTAGTAAACAAATAGATCAGTAAACAAATAGATCAGTAAACAAATACATCAGTAAGCAAATACATCAGTAAACAAATAGATTAGTAAACAAATAGATCAGTAAACAAATAGATCAGTAAACAAATACATCAGTAAACAAACTATATAATAAAGATGATGAATATAAAAATTGATATAAAATATGGGTTGTCCCAAAAAATGGTGCCCCTTTTGCATGGCTGCTATGGAGGAGGAATTGTAGACTCAATTTTCTCAGTTTTTCACAGTTGTTTAGGTCAGGCTTCAACTAGGAGTTCCAGACCTTGTTCGAGTAATTCTGACAAGTGGTAGATGATTTATGGCAGAAAAAAGGCAAAATTAGTGGTTGCTGCAAAACAGCACTTCTATTGTTCTCCGGCAATGACTAAAATAAGTAAGTTTCAAAAGAAAGCGCCATGGCGTAGAAATAAATTTTTGAAGGGCAAGCAGGGTTTTCCATTCATAGGAAAGTTCTTCTGCCTTTGACAAATTTTGAGACAAATTTAATACGATGCCAGAACTCATGCCTGAACTGACTTCATTTGGACATTGTTGGAGAACAATAGAAGTTCTGTTTTTGAAGCAACCACTTATTTTGCCTTTTCTGTGCCGACAATCACCAAGCATTTGTCAGATTGACTTAATCAAGGTCTCAAACTCTCGGTTGAAGCCTGACCTATGCAACTGTGAAAAACTAAGATAGCTTAATGTATGCCTTCTCGACAGTAGCCGCACATACGGAATACAATTATTTTGGGACATACTGTATAATGTCTGACATCAAACAGAGCACGAATATCAAACAGAAAAACTGCTACAAAATGAATCAAGCCTCAAAGTAAAATAGCCGATTTTAGCAAGAAACATTACATCATTGTGAGGCATCCAGTCGTAATTTCTCGATTTTCTGCACAAGCCCAAAATCATAAGGTATGAAAAATCATCTCTCACCCATATGTACCCCATGTATTACTTCCTCAATCTTCTTGTCTTCTTTAATGTGTTTCAAGAGATGCTTCATGTAAATTCCAAGCACATCACTACGTCGATCAAAAGCCTGAGACTGTGGACACCTAAAAATCAAACATTAAAAGAAAAAGATTATAGATGACAAAGTTTCCAAGTATTAGCTACTGAAGACAGAATAATGCAAATGAATGAAAAAACTCAAATAAAGATCAACATTAAATATGATATTCTGATGTTGTTTCTTGCAAAGTGTTGAAACTTCAGTAGTTGCAATCATAATGAGTAAACATGTGTTATAATAGAGACGTTTAACATTTTAAAGAAAACGGATACAAGAGATCGGATCCTGATCCATGGATACAACTGATCCATGGATGGGGCTGATGATGCTATATTCACTTTGTAGTAAGGAGCTAGTGGCAAATCCGTTCTGAAATTTTGAGGGGTGTTTTGAGAAAGCCTCCGGGAGAACGCTTCGAAAATATCACGTGATTTTCCCAGTATTCCTATCCTACAACAATGGCTTTAAAGGGGTCGGCCAAAAAAAGTTGGTTAATTTTTCCAAAGGTAAAATCTAAAACTTAAAGCTAAAACCTCCTGGGGCAAAGCCCTTGAAACCATTCACCATGTGTAAGCCCTTTTCAAAGCCTCTGGTTTCAGGTGCACTCTGAATCTTTACTTTGGGACCTCGCAGTTCCCGTACTTGGTGGACGATTTTTAAATGTAAGGTACATTCCTTTAAGTTGTATCTTTTCAAAACAAACCTTGTAGTTTTCTACTTGTGAAGATCTTAACTTGAAATTTTGCGCCATGTGGTCACATATTTGTTATTCATACATTAATATTTTTGTTTGATTTCAAGGATGGTTTGGTTTATGAAATCATCAGACTTGACAGGAGATCTAATCAAAATTTTTGGTTTAGATTAAAATGAATACTGTATCACCTCTGCAAGTACGAAACATGGAATCATGTAAAACATGGAATCATGTAAAACATGGAATTAAGGAAAACATGGAATGATGCAACCTTTACTTACGTTGCATAACAAATGACTGATTGTGCACCAGGTATAAAAGGCGGATCAAAGGATTTGGATTCATCACGGGATGATGCATTGCCAGATCTATGTGATCGAAATAAAATTGAATTAGAAAACTACAGTGCAAGGAACGAATGCTTGTACAGCTTTTTCAAAACCAACAAGGAAGAACTAAAACAACTACTGGATGGAGGGAGCAAAAATGTTTTGATTTAACTGTGATTGTGCAATTCGAATCCGTAACAAAGTGTAATGGATAACAATCCTGTTTACATTTGTGTAAAAGGGAGTGCATGGATAGAAGGAGCAAAAATGTTTTGATTTAACTGTGATTGTGCAATTCGAATCCGTAACAAAGTGTAATGGATAACAATCCTGTTTACATTTGTGTAAAAGGGGGTGAATGGATAGAAGGAGCAAAAATGTTTTGATTTAACTGTGACTGTTCAATTCGAATCCGTAACAAAGTGTAATGGATAACCATCCTGTTTACATTTGTGTAAAAGGGGGTGTATGGATAGAAGGAGCAAAAATGTTTTGATTAAACTGTAACTGTGCAATTCGAATCCGCTAATCCGAAGTTTATCTGATAACTGATAAAATTTAACCAATTGTCAATTCCCAACAACATTCATTCTTTATAGCATTTGAAAATAAAGAAGAAGTACAGTAGAGACTTACGATGCACGGCAGACATCTAATATTAGTACATCAAGTTTTGTTTTAGTTTTCTGCATCTGGGACAATATTTCTTCAGCGCAAACAGTGACTTGGGCATTCCAATCCTTTGGTGCATCAACTGGTACTAAATACGTCTTTCCGTCTTCCTCATAACCATGTCCTCCAAAGTAAAACAATCCATACATTCCTTCAGCCATTCGCAATAGTTCACAAAAACCATCGATTGCTTTGAGCATTTCATCTCTTGTCAGGTTAACCAAGCATAATACTCGGTAACCCATTTCTCTCAACACACTTGCAAGTGTTTTTGCATCATCAACGGGATGAACTAGTTCGTCATTGGGAGATCTTTTATGTTCATAATCTTGGTTGCCAATTATCAAAGCTACCTTGCCAGTGGCTAAAAATTAAGGCATAATGGTGGTGAAAAATCTGCTCATAAATCTAACTATATTACATGACACTATCATATTCTATAAGCTAATGATTAAAATTGATAAAATTAATAACTATGATTACTATAAAAATCAGATGATTAATTCACGAGTCAAAAATGTAATGCATTAGAAAAATATAGATAAATATAAGATATATGATAAATATAGATGCATCATAAAAGATTTAAACAAATAATAACCAACATCTCAGACCATATGAACAAAATGTATGGAATAATCCAATATACTGTTTTCATTGGTAGATAATTAGATCATACATAAATATATATACAAAGATATAGATATTCAAAGAAAAAACACTGCTGGTAAATGTTTCAGTGTAAGCCTTCATCGGTAATGATATATATAAATATACCGGGTGTCTAAAAAAAAAGTACCCCCTTTTGACTGGAAATAGGAACGAAATCATAAGATATCATTACTCTCCGAGTGGACAGCTAAATTTATCAATCTTCAACTTAGATCCACATACCTTGCACTTAAAAATTGGCCACCAAACACTGGAGAAACGAGCTTGCAAAGTCAAAATTTACATTGCACCCGAAACCAGAGGTTCTGTAAAAGGGCCTAGCCATAATTTGCTATCACAGGCATGTTGCACAGGAATTTCGACTTTGACCTTTAGCTTTTTCCATTGAAAAGAATTATACCTTGAAATGCTTCAATTGAATTACAAATAGTTATTCCTTTGAGGAATCAATCCGTGCATTGCATTCTACTCCAAGTGTCAAAGAAGAAGAAAAGGAACACATGCATGCTCATTTGGGAGAAGTTGCACGACTTCATCATTCTTAACACATTTTGTAATATTTGTTTCATCAGGGCGATTTCCACGAGTATTTTTTATTCTTTTCGAAAGCAAAAAACTGAAAGTCAAAGTTTACAGGTGCTTTGGAAAAGATCCATAATACAAATCATGGCTAGGCCCTTTTACAAAACCTCTGGTTTTGGGTGCACTGTAAATTTTGTCTTTGCATGCTTGTATCTCTGGTGTTTGGTGGACGATTCTTAAATGCAAGGTATGTGAATCTAAGTTGAAGATTGATAAATTTAGCTAACTACTCGGAGAGTAATGATATCTTATCGCTTTGTTCCTATTTCCAGTCAAAAGGGGGTACTTTTTTTGAGACACCCGGTATATGCTGATGAAGAAGCAAGTCGAAACGTTTACCAGAAATGTTTTTCTTTGAGCATCTATACTAATTTTAAAGCATCTTATAGAATGAGCTTTTGAGAAAATATATATATATATATATATTTTCTCAAAAGCTCATTCTAAAAGATGCTTTAAAATTAGTATAGATGCTCAAAGAAAAACACTTCTGGTAAACGTTTCGACTTGCGTCTTCATCAGTATTGCTTCTCAAATCCGAAAGAACGTACATATAACCAAAAATACAATAGATGTATTATTCAATAACTTCAAACGAAACCTACCTAGTACAAGGTGTGAATGAAGCATACAGCTTTTGCGGCAGAGGAAAGATAAAAGAAAGCGCAGAACAAAGAACCGCTGGAGTCGGCGTCTGTGTCTGTCTCGCCGAAGCTAAAAAGATAGCATGTATAACAAAAAAAAAACGATAGAAAGATCCGAGAGCGGATTGGCAGAACAGAAAACCCTAAAAAAACAGCGTGTGTATCTAACGAAAAGCTCAGTGCAAAAACCAAAACAACATAACAACCAAAATTAAAACAAAAATGAAATCTATGTATCTACCTGCCTAGTGTTTAAACCCTTAGGGGCAAAGCAATCCAGCCGATATTGCCAGAAGCTTTCCCGCATCCTATTTCCCCCCGTTAGCCTATCGATTATCTTAACACTAATATCCTTCAGAAACCCGTGGTGGCCTTCTTCAGTAAAATGCCTGAAGAATTCCACCTGGGGTACTGAGGCCCCCGAATTAAACTTACGACTGCACGCCTTGTAATTATTAAACCTAAGCCTAAAAGGCGTGCAGGTGCTACCAACATATTGTACACCACAAACAGTACATTCCAACAAATACACAACATTTGACGAGTCACAATTAAACGAATAATTTATCCTATATTCCCGGCTATCTATGTTCGAATGAAAATGCTCACTATTACTCATGACATTACACACTTGACAACGAGATTTACCACAACGAGAACATCCCTTTTTATCATTCCCCCCATTTCCCTCATTACTCAACCTAGCCCTAACAAGTATATCCTTAAGGTTCTTACATCTCCTAAATGCTATTAAAGGTGGCTCAGGAAACACCTTCCTATGCTCCTCCGAATTTGTGAGCATAGGATGGAGTCTCCTGGCAACCTTCCCCAAACTATTGAGCGCTGGATGATACGTCGCAACAAGTGGAACCCTTTCCCCCCTCCCTTGGTCATTGGTCCTATTTCCCGAATTTGCTAGAAGAGTTGCCCTATCTAACCTACGTACCCTATCTATTTGCTCATTTACTAAAGACTCTTCGTAGCCCCTGTCCTTAAGCCATCCAGCTAACTCACCTACCCTCTCCTCAAATTGGCGATCCTCCGAACATATCCTACGAAACCTAAGTGCCTGACCATAGGGGATCGCCTTCTTAGTATGCCAGGGGTGACAAGACTTCTTGTGCAAGTACTGATGTGTATCAGTTGGCTTGCAGAACAAGTCTGTCGCAAGGACTCCCCCCTCCCCCACGCTAACCTGGACATCTAAGAAACTAATACTATCCCGTGATTGCTCGCTAGTAAACTTAATGGTTTCGTGGCTACTGTTGAGATGATTGATGAAAGACTTCAACTTTTCTTCCCCATGCATCCAGATAAAGAAAACATCATCGATGAATCTCATCCAGATGAGGGGCTTGTCAGGTGAAGCTTCCAACAACCTCTCTTCCAACCGGGTCATGAAGAGATTGGCATAGGCCGGAGCGAACTTCGTGCCTATAGCCGTGCCCAATTTCTGCCTATAAAACCTATCGTTAAATTCAAAATAATTATTCTCCAAGACCAAGGACGCCAGCCCCACTAGGGTATCAGTAGCCACGCCCGGGTTTTCCCTTCTATCCAGCGCCTCCCTGATGGCCTCTAAACCCTCCCCGTGTGGAATGCTGGGAAAGAGCCCCACAACATCAACAGTGCATAACAAAGGCCATCAGGGAGGCGCTGGATAGAAGGGAAAACCCGGGCGTGGCTACTGATACCCTAGTGGGGCTGGCGTCCTTGGTCTTGGAGAATAATTATTTTGAATTTAACGATAGGTTTTATAGGCAGAAATTGGGCACGGCTATAGGCACGAAGTTCGCTCCGGCCTATGCCAATCTCTTCATGACCCGGTTGGAAGAGAGGTTGTTGGAAGCTTCACCTGACAAGCCCCTCATCTGGATGAGATTCATCGATGATGTTTTCTTTATCTGGATGCATGGGGAAGAAATGTTGAAGTCTTTCATCAATCATCTCAACAGTAGCCACGAAACCATTAAGTTTACTAGCGAGCAATCACGGGATAGTATTAGTTTCTTAGATGTCCAGGTTAGCGTGGGGGAGGGGGGAGTCCTTGCGACAGACTTGTTCTGCAAGCCAACTGATACACATCAGTACTTGCACAAGAAGTCTTGTCACCCCTGGCATACTAAGAAGGCGATCCCCTATGGTCAGGCACTTAGGTTTCGTAGGATATGTTCGGAGGATCGCCAATTTGAGGAGAGGGTAGGTGAGTTAGCTGGATGGCTTAAGGACAGGGGCTACGAAGAGTCTTTAGTAAATGAGCAAATAGATAGGGTACGTAGGTTAGATAGGGCAACTCTTCTAGCAAATTCGGGAAATAGGACCAATGACCAAGGGAGGGGGGAAAGGGTTCCACTTGTTGCGACGTATCATCCAGCGCTCAATAGTTTGGGGAAGGTTGCCAGGAGACTCCATCCTATGCTCACAAATTCGGAGGAGCATAGGAAGGTGTTTCCTGAGCCACCTTTAATAGCATTTAGGAGATGTAAGAACCTTAAGGATATACTTGTTAGGGCTAGGTTGAGTAATGAGGGAAATGGGGGGAATGATAAAAAGGGATGTTCTCGTTGTGGTAAATCTCGTTGTCAAGTGTGTAATGTCATGAGTAATAGTGAGCATTTTCATTCGAACATAGATAGCCGGGAATATAGGATAAATTATTCGTTTAATTGTGACTCGTCAAATGTTGTGTATTTGTTAGAATGTACTGTTTGTGGTGTACAATATGTTGGTAGCACCTGCACGCCTTTTAGGCTTAGGTTTAATAATTACAAGGCGTGCAGTCGTAAGTTTAATTCGGGGGCCTCAGTACCCCAGGTGGAATTCTTCAGGCATTTTACTGAAGAAGGCCACCACGGGTTTCTGAAGGATATTAGTGTTAAGATAATCGATAGGCTAACGGGGGGAAATAGGATGCGGGAAAGCTTCTGGCAATATCGGCTGGATTGCTTTGCCCCTAAGGGTTTAAACACTAGGCAGGTAGATACATAGATTTCATTTTTGTTTTAATTTTGGTTGTTATGTTGTTTTGGTTTTTGCACTGAGCTTTTCGTTAGATACACACGCTGTTTTTTTAGGGTTTTCTGTTCTGCCAATCCGCTCTCGGATCTTTCTATCGTTTTTTTTTTGTTATACATGCTATCTTTTTAGCTTCGGCGAGACAGACACAGACGCCGACTCCAGCGGTTCTTTGTTCTGCGCTTTCTTTTATCTTTCCTCTGCCGCAAAAGCTGTATGCTTCATTCACACCTTGTACTAGGTAGGTTTCGTTTGAAGTTATTGAATAATACATCTATTGTATTTTTGGTTATATGTACGTTCTTTCGGATTTGAGAAGCAATACTGATAAAGACGCAAGTCGAAACGTTTACCAGAAGTGTTTTTCTTTGAGCATCTATATATATATATATAGGGAAAGCCCTAGGGCTAGGCTCAATAGTGAGGGAAATGGGTGGACTGATAAAAAGGGATGTTCTCGTTGTGGTAAATCTCGTTGTCAGGTGTGTAACGCTATGAGTAATAGTGAGCATTTTCATTCTAACATAGATAGCCGGGAATATAGGATAAATTATTCGTTTAATGGTGACTCGTCAAATGTTGTGTATTTGTTGGAATGTACCGTTTGTGGTGTACAATATGTTGGTAGCACTTGCACGCCTTTTAGGCTTAGGTTCAACAATTACAAGGCGTGCAGTCGTAGGTTTACTTCGGGGGCCTCAGTACCCCGGGTGGAATTCTTCAGGCATTTTACTGAAGAAGGCCACCACGGGTTTCTGAAGGATATTAGTGTTAAGATAATTGATAGGCTAACGGGGGGAAATAGGATGCGGGAAAGCTTCTGGCAATATCGGCTGGATTGCTTTGCCCCTAAGGGTTAAAACACTAGGCAGGTTGATACATAGATTTCATAATTTTTTACATTTTGGTTGTTGTGTTGTTTTAATTTTGGCGCTGAGCTTTTCGTTAGGGACACACGCTGTTTTTTAGGGTTTTCTGTTCTGCCAATCCTCTCTCGGATCTTTCTATCGCTTGTTTTGTTGTAACGTGCGATCTTTTTCAGCTTCGGCGAGACAGACACAACCACCGACTTCAGCAGCTCTCTACTCTGCGCTTTCTTTGATCTTTCTCCCGCCACCTTTGTAATTACCGGCTGTTTTAACACATCATAATTACGCTTTGTAATAGGTGGGACCCGCTTAGGCTATTGTTTTGTGTTCTTTGTAATTTCGATATCTTTATGTATGCTCCGTCTGATTTTGAACAGTCATTACTGATGAAGGCTTTGGCCGAAACGTTTAAACGAATGTGTTCTTTCTGAGTGTATATATATATATATATATATATATATATATATATATATATATATATATATATATATATATATATATATATATATATATATATATATATATATATATATTTATATATATACCAGGTGTCCCAGAAAAAACGCAACAGATTTGAATAATTCTGATGGAAACTGTTTCATACTTGTTAGCAAACAATTACTTTTATTGAAATCTGCAATAGATTAGAATGAATTTTGATATATTTTCCAGTATTTTTGGTGACTTGGTTGTAAAGTTAAAAATCAGCAAAGTTCAAAATTGCTTCCACGTCAAAACCAGAGCTGCTACATTAGCAATAGTTGATTAAATTGACAAATTATAAAAAATGACAGTCTTAGCAATTACCGAAGATTGCTGACAAGCACTCAAACACAAACGTTGATTGAACATTGAACAGATACTTGTATGAAGATGTGGGTCATGATGAAGTTGCTTTTTCCAATATGGCTAGGCCATTCTTAAAGTTATGCTTTCAATTGGAAATGAACACTATGAGCTCCCGCGAAACTAGATAAGTCATAAATCATTAAGGGATCTCCTTTGTCACAGTTTCTTGATCAAATTATGTGCCTGTCTGTAATCCTGTAAAGTTGCAGATAATGCGACGCTGGTAATTTTGCACTATGCTTTTCACTAGTTGTGGGAGGTCTGGTTTTGCCATGACAGCAAATTTTGAGCTTGTTGATTTATAACTCTGCAACCAGGTCACTTAAAATTCTGAAAAATATCTCAAAATTTAATCTAATTATTGTAAATTTCGAGAAAAAGTATCATTAAATTTTTAGTTTGAAACAGCTTGTGTTAGAATTTTTCAAATCTGTTGCGTTTTTTTCGGGACACCCGGTATATATATATATATATATATATATATATATATATATATATATATATATATATATATATATATCTATTTATCTTTATATATATATATATATATATATATATATATATATATATATATATATATATATATATATATATATATATATATATATATATATATGTATATATATATATATATATATATATATATATATATATATATATATATATATATATATATATATATATATATATATATATATATATATATATATATATATATATATATATATTATCAAAAGCTCATTCTCAAAGATGCTTTAAACATAAAATAGATATTCAAGGAAAAAACAATTCTGGTAAACGTTTCGGCGTAAGCCTTCATCAGTAATATCTTTTCCAAATAAAACAGAGTGTACATATAAGTTCAAAAATTCAAAAACCATACAAAACAATAGCCTAAGCGGGTCCTACCTATTACAATGCATAATTAAAATGTGTAAAAGCAGCCGGCTTTACTAAGGTAGCGGGAGAAAGATCAAAGGAAGCGCGGAGTTAAGAACCGCTGAAGTCGGTGGCTGTGTCTGTCTCGCCGAAGCTGCAAGCGAACGTAATATAAGGTATGCAGACGCTACGACATTAATAACAAGTTCTTCAGAGGATCTGCAATGTCTCCTAGATAATGTGGTACACGTAAGTGCCGAATTTGGCCTAACTATCAACTGCAAAAAGACTAAATGTTTAGTTTTGTCCAAGAAACAAAATGTTCCAGATTGTCATCTAAGTATCAGCAACCAGCTGTTTGAACAAAACACCAGCTTCAATTACCTGGGTGGCATCATAACACAAGATGGAACTGAAGTGAGGAGAAGAATTACAATTGCGAAAACAAACTTTCAAAAAATGAAAGCATTCTTTTCTAACAAACATATTTCTATAAGAACGAAGTTGAAAATGTTAAAAAGTTACATCTGGCCGGTCCTACTATATGCTTCAGAAACTTGGACCATAACACCAGAGCTCTATAAATATCTAGAAGCAGAAGAAATGTGGTTCCTGAGACAGATTTCAAAGATATCATACAGAAATCGAGTTGCAAATGCCACAGTATTCAAGAGAGCAAATACCAGAAGAACGGTGATAGCAACATTAAATGAAAGAAAACTGTTAGAGTCGCACTTTAGATACTGCTGCTCTGTCTGGGGTTGTGCTGGTGATACCGCTCTAAGAAAATTGCAAAAGCTACAAAATCGGGCAGCTCGTGTCGTGACAAACAGTCCCTTTGACCATGCATCGCTGCCATTAATATCAAAACTAGGATGGTTAACAGTTAACGAGATGATTGACTTCGAGACAGCCTGCATGGTATATAAAGCCTTGCATGGGCTTGCACCTCCCTATATGAAGTCGATGTTTCAAAAATTGTCTGAGTCTTGCAATCGGACTTTACGTAATACCAGCACTGACCTCAGGATTCCTTTTTGTAAAACCTCAAATGGGCAGCGAAGCTTTTCGTATCGAGGGGTTACTGTTTGGAATCAATTAAGCCTTGAAATAAAAACTGCTCCTTCGCTAGCTGCTTTCAAGACGAAATTAAAATCTTTTTTGGAAGATCAAAGAAGTTGATGATCGAAATCAACATCAGCCACATTTTTGACTCCAGAGTCACCTTTCTTTTTATACTTTTCTTTCTTATATATTGGATTTTAATCTTAATTAATTCATGTAATTAAGTAAGTTAGGGTTTTAAAGCAGGGCACATTGTAAAACAGTAGATACCATAGTTACTGAATGTATTTACCCTGTGGAAATAAATGAAAATGAAAGCTCAAATTGCTGGGGCACAGCATCCGAAAAGAAGAATATGAATGACTCATACTACAAGGTCGCTTGCCGGGGAAACGTAGCAGAGGAAGGAAAAGAATGATGTGCATGGACAATATTAAAGAAACTATTAAACTCGCACTAAACACCCCATCTATCTCCTTAACACGTGACATATTTGATGCTGCTAGAAATTGTTTCTTATGGTCATTCATGACTGCCAAAGCGTGATTCATACAAGGCACTCGAGGAAGAAAATACATACAAATTCAGAAATTCAAAAAGATTAGCCAATCAAAACAATTTGGGTAGCATCCCGCTTAGGCTGTTGTTCTTGAATTTATGCAAAAGTGCAATTGAATAAGATCATTTCATTTGTAGTCTTTGCTGTTATGTTGACTACAAGTTGCCAAAATTTCTCGCCATCGACATTTTCAATGATTAGATGCAAGAACGTCAAATTGAATTAATCTCCACTTATCTTAATTTCCTAGCAAAAGAGCTTTTTCTTTTGTTACTTAAATACATGGTTGGTAATGCAAAACAATAATAACATACCGAATTGCCTGTCGGGAAAATTCATGTTCCCTAAGAAGCAACAAGGGATAATTAATAACCATCACTTAAGTAAAAACATCGAATGAGCGAGCTTCCTTTCCAGAAACTCAAGGAAACAAATTCGAGCTTTAAAAATTACGGTAAAATCTGATTATCGTTAAAGGGGCTGGACATGAAGTACGTACACAAAGCCAATGTTTGTGCAGCAAGTATCACATTTTAATTAGATACAGCCGATCTTTCGACGAATGATCAACTGAAAGAACTGCTGTCTAGCAGTTGATATCGCAGAATCCAAAACATCAGGAGATTTTACTTGAATCACAGCAGAATCTCAATCTCAATCTCAAAGATAAGACCTTAATTCAAAATCTATGTTAAATATTCACTACTAACTTAGACAAAGCCGCAGTGTACAACTTCAATATTTCACTTTCTCAAGTTTCAAAGGAGTACTTCCAACCTGCATTCCTTGCACGTGTCATCTTGTACAACGTTGTTTATTCCTCTTTCATGCAAAATGAAACGAAACTGAAGTTTTCCATATTTCAGTGAATCTTTATAAACTTCTCAAGTTTTGTGTAGGGTTTCTTTTCACGTTGATCACGAAACCTACCATTAATTTTATGGTTGTAAAGTCATTGTGTATCTTCCTATCACGAAATGAAATACTTCCAGACACAATGAAGATAGTCGCAAGCAATCTAAATTGAATGAAATGTAACAAATTCAATTTACCAACTTTGAGCTGCATCAGTTTTGTTAGCATTTCTCCTTCTGTGCCAATAATGCGACATGAATAATAGCCTACATCTTTTTCTTGAAATGGATCAAAAATCAATTTGCTGTTATTTTCACCAGGCATTGCATGACCATTTTTCATCCAATAATATTTCAAATCCGGTCTGTCTTCAATACCACATGACAATACAAAATGCTGACCTGGGTAAACATCAATGGGTCGCAGTTGGTCATTACCAGTTTCATTGAAATGAAAGCCTTTGAAATGAAAGACAAATATTATCCCATGGTACTTCAAATTATTACTGATTACTTAGCTTGTACAATGAAATAAGCTCTTTCAAATAAAAAAGTTTCCACCCTGTATTGAACGTGATCAAAAACTGAAAAAGTATTCTCTCTTCAAAAAAGTACGCAGCAATATCATAACTCAAAAGCCCCTGATAACAATTTGAAAATTTCAATGAAGCTTTTTCAACCAACCTGGACGCCTAACAGGGTTGAAATTCCTTGCATGCTGTACAGCGCAACTGTGGGAATCTAAAGAAGGATGGATAAACAAAGGGCTAGGAATAATTGTCTAGCAGCAAGGGAATTTGGCTAAAAAGCATTATTCCATTTCTAAATGCATTGAAAGTCTTCCTGCAAAGCATTCTACAAACAACTTGTTGGCGCTTTACTTTGGTAGGAACATATGACACCACGCTCATCCATGATTTCGCTGAGAAAGGGGTGTGTTTGAAGCAAAATCCTAGGACCTAGAAACTCAAAATAAGGGATAATTTCTTCAGAAAATATCCAATAGAACGCTTAAATGCTGATGAACCCGACATTATAGAATATAATTAATTTAACCTTCCCCTAGGAACCCGTATTTCTATCGTACAAATCTCTTCAGAGTTCAGTGATACTCCTTTAAAAGGGTTCTCCTTGCTGTTTGACCTTCAAGAGTTCTCCTTGATAATAGTCTTTTCGTCAACTAGAATGTCAGAGAAGAAGGGTATTCCATGAAATAGTATGGACGAGCGTGGTGTAACATCTACTACTGAATTGCACCCACCAGGTTTACTACATTACATGCCATGTGTGTAAGACAAAATTAATCAATTTTGGATGCCAGTTCACATTGGACAGAGATTAACAAACAAAAGCAATCAAGGGATTGTCCAACAGAAACAAAATTGCGAAAGATGAAAAATGCACAATCTGCCATGGCAAGTATTTATTAAACATGAAGAGGAGTATTTTTTGTCATCTGGCCAGCATAAACGAACAATATAATTATGGGCTGATGAAAATTCAACTTCAATAGAGATAATCTGAATGGCCCATTCAAATATGGCACATTCAAATAAATTATTTTTTTCTTTTTGTTGACCTTTGTTCACTCATGGCAGTGACTAAGAGCACATTCAAAGATTTGGGCAGTTTTAATGATTGTGGTACCACCCAATGGAAAACTGTTTTAAACTCAATGTTCCAGTAGCGGAGCCACGTTCCTCATTCATGCAAATTCGATGAGGAAATCTTGAGGGAGGGGGGGGGGTGCATTTTTAAAACGGTCGAAAGCATATCATGTTTTCAGCTGTTTAGATTTACCGAACCGACCTCCACAGTCAGGCATGGCATCAAGACATTATTTACTGTACTGTCACACCATATTCCTATAATTCACATGAGAAGAATCAATAATCTACCAATCCTTCGAAAGCAATCTGCTCTCAAACCAAGGAAACTAAGCTTGTAACTATTTGGGAAAACAACGTAATCGATTTTAAACGTTGATTATTGGATTGTAAGAAACTGTAAAAATGCTGCAAGAACGTTCCTGAGCAAGTTAAAATTGAGCAGCTCCTTGTATGAGGTTTACGATAAGCCCCTTTTGACAGTTTTCTGTGGTGTTACCGGTCATCTGATCTTTAATTTGACGGAAAACTTCATAATTTCCAACTTCAAAATTGACGTGTCAAGTGGTAGACATCATGCAGAACGCACTGTTCTGATAACGTTTGTAATGTATGGTATATTAAAGAGTGACATCTGAAAGAAAAGGGGCGATACCTTTACCTAGAAGAAAATGGGCAAGGCCCCAAAAAATGTTTCCCTTCAGTTCCCCACTTTTTTGTGGCTGGTTCCACCATTGCAATGTTCTGATGACAATAGTAGTATAGTTGCTACATTTGCAAATGACAAAGCAGGGTTGACTTAAACATTGGTTTAAACATAGTGAGTCATCTTAATAACAATACTGCAACATAATAAACTACTTTCTTCTGAAAATTTGTTGAGCAAATAAGCCTTCATTGTGATCGAACTGAACAAATGTTGAACATACCTTGCGGAATAACATCAACTGTAACAATGTCTGTGAATTCTGAACTAACGTCATTTGAAACCTTGCAATAATATTCCCCTGCATCTTCTAAACTTAAATCTTTGAACATCAATTCTTTATCGACCCCAGTGTCTAATTCATCATATCCATCTTTGAACCATTGATATAAGGGCTTTGGGAAACCCTTTGCCATGCATTTCAAAGAAATGCAGCTGCCTTCCATTGCAGATATTGGGGATGGTTGCTTTATGATCCGAACTGGTTCTGAAGGAGACAACAAATGAAATTCTCAAAGGGCAATAACTGTTGCCTGGGTCAACCATTTTTTCATAAAGTCACATTAAATTGAGCTACATTGCGTGATCAGGCTGTTTTCTATCATTCAAGACTCAGGTGAAACTAAATTCTTTTTTCCCTTGTCTTAAAAATGTTAACTCACTTCAGATAAATGAACGAAATATTAGTGAACCATTCAAAACAACATCTAGCTTCAAATAGGGATCCCAAAAATTGTTTGATAATTGATCACATTGCAAAAATAATGAAATAACCAACAGGCTTCTCGTTACATAGCTCCGTTATTGAGATCTTAAGATATTTCTATTTGAGTATTCTGCAAATCGGCTGAAAATTCGCAAAGCAATGAGCTTTTGAAGTTCAAGTTTGTGTCAAAGCTGAAACCAGAAGCCTAAATTTTTTTTCTACATTCAATTAAAAATTTTACAAATATAACACTAATTACAACACCTACAAACTACATTACAATACTACAAAGACGATGCCACAGGGAGCAAAATACTATGTCTACCCTGCTGCCGTTCTAAAAGTAAGTAAAAGCTATATAAAACTACATATAACTATTATAGAAAAAGGAATTATAAAATACAAACTGAAAGTAAGGATACAAGCAAAGGTAGTCTGCAACCAAAGAAAGTAATTGCAAGGTCGGGAACCAAAACAGCATAATCTGCAAAATTCAATTATTTGGTCGCAAGCTTCCTTGAGAAATTACATAATTACAAAACAAAGAACTACTAAAACAAACACATACAGAAGGGGTTTGGGTGTTCTTTATAAGGATATGCGTAGTATTCAGTCAAAGCGTTCTATCTCGAAGATATAATTCATTGTTGCATTCAAGATTAATCTGTTGGCTTCCAAGGGTAAATTTTTATTTCCATGCAGAAAAAGTTGCAGAATGTTGTTGTCTGGAGCCTTAGAGTATCCGTAGGCTTCGAGCACATCATTGACACCAGCGAGAAGATCGTGTCTTTGCTCTGTGAAAGAATTGCAAAGCAGCAAAAAGTGTTCCGTATCTTCGATGCCATCGTTAATTGAACACATAGGATTGACTGTATCTTGAAAATTATGTTTGAATTTGTGGAAATTTAATTTGCTTAGCCCCACCCTTAATTGAGTTAAATATGCAATCCCTTTTGGATTATGAATGCCATATACGGAATTAGCAGGAGGCCTAATATGCAAAAATAATTTCTTCTTCAGGATGCTGACAGAAGGGGATTCTCTTAACTCGGGATCAAGCTTATTCCATTCAAATAAACAGTCAGGGTAGAAACTAGATCTTAATCTTTCTGTTCTTGCCCTTATTTACCCTACAGCTGGTTGATTTCGAAAAGAGTAGCTATTTTCATGCAGTGGTGGAACAGGGTCCCTTGTGTAATCAGGGGTCAAGTTATTGATGAATTTATAAAAAAGAATAAGGTGTCTACTCCATCTTCTAGAGCTCAACGATTCCCATCCAAGTTCATTGTACAGCCTTTCCCGAGATGTTCCTCTCCACGTTCCTGTCACTGCCAAGGCAGTAGAGTATTGCACAGATTCGAGTTTTTCCATCAAGTTTTTCCATCAAGTTTTTCCATCAAGTTTTTCCATCAAGTTTTTCCATCAAGTTTTTCCATCAAGTTTTTCCATCAGAGCAATCATCTCTTTCAGGCATATGATAAATAACATCGCCGTAATCTAAATGGGGTCTTACGTACAATTTATACAGCTCATTCAACGTATTTCTGGACAGATATTTGGACATAAACTTCAGCATTCCGATCGCCTTTCTTGATTTAGCAATTGCTGCTTGTATATGGTATGCTAAATGTTTATGTTGATCCACTGCGGATACGGGTACATCATTAAAGAGAATCACAGGATGATCAACTTTCACATTTTTCCTTGAAAAGACCGACTTAACAGCTTGCTTCCGGGGGTCCGGATTAAAGGACATTCTCCAATCACATGCCCATAATGTTATAAGATCCAGGTCATGGTTCATGTCTCTAGCAGCAATGGCAGGATCTTGTACGATCGTAAAGAGTGATGTGTCATCTGCGAAAAGCTTCACGCTGCAGTTCAAATTCTGTGTGAGATTGTTTATGTATATTAAGAAAAACAGGGGGCCCAGCCCAGGATCGAGCCTTGCGGAACGCCAGCAGAAATTGAAGCCCAAATTGAGGCAAAAGAAGACTATCTAATGTTATACTCCCGGTGAAAATCAGAGTGAACCAAATGGGATATTGAAAGCAATTTAATTCTTATAATGACAGTAAAAACTTTCTTAAGAATGCCAGTTTCCTAAAACATTGACTTGGAGCTTCCTTGAAGAGACACCGGGAAATGTAATGTAGAAAAACCGTGTCATGTCATGTAACTGCACATCATTGTTCAGATGACATCACTGAATCTCCAGTTTCTTTAAAGGGAGTTGGCTTGAGCAATTACAACACTTACCATTTTCTTTCAACAAGAGAAGGGCTTCCTGATGGTTCAGTTTTGTGAGATATGCAATTAATTGCTTCACTGTTACAAGCTGATATCCCAAATCTGTCAGTAACTCAGATGATGGGCTCTTGTTGGCCCTGCTAACATTTTCCAGCATTCCAATCTGGAAAAAAGACAGTCTATCAATGTCATCATTTTAACCCTATAGTGGTTGGGCTGTCTGATAGGTTCTATTTTGGTTGGGGGGCAAGAAGCCCCTTACCTAACTCTTGACTGGTAATTGTTAGGGCAACCAAATTCGATGTGTTAATAGCCTCAGTCACACACCTTCTGACAATGTAAAAATACCCTTAAATTAGCCATCATTTTTGCTCATGTCAAAAATCTCTTTGTGTGGTAACGAAAAATGGTAAAATTGACCAAAATCGGGAAAATTGCGAAAAGACTAAATTTGGAGCAAAATTTCCATCTAAACATGATAATCATGAGAGAATACATCAAATAAGACTACACTACGAAATAAATTTGCAAAATATTGAAATCTTGCTACTTTTTTACGATAACTGAGATTAGAGTAATTTGCATTTTTTCCAGGGTCAGTAAAAAAAACTGTCTCCTTCCCCCTCATTTGTTTCAATATTTCTCAAAGGATGAACAATAGGTAGATGCAAAAAGTCAAGAAGATTCATGGCCATAAAATTTCTTCTAACAGGGTCATGAACGGAAATCTACCAGAGGGGAAATTAGCCCCCCAACCAAAATAGGGTTAAAACTTTCCACATTTATGTCCAATAAAACTTGTCTAGACTTACATATGGAACAGCTGCCTGTCCTCCAAATGAGCAGGAGCTCAAAAAACTTGAATCCTGTTAGAACCAATGCCTATGGGACATGATGAAAGATGGATGGAAAAAGAGACATTTTCCTGAGAAGGTAGATGATGATGCTGATGATGATGATGATGAAGAAGCAAATCATGCATTCATATATACAAATGAGCAAATTCAGAACATCTTCAAGACAACATCATTAAGGAATTTCATTTCATGTACAGGTCAACATCTCAAGTATATTGGTCACATACTGTATGTTGCCTAGATAGCACAATTATTGTTTGCCAAACCAGAGAGGAAATACCTTGATCCATGGGGAAAGAAATTTGGATTTCTTGGGGGTATCAAGTGATCAAGCTAATAGGGCTTAGTCACTTAATGAGTTGATACAGAAATGTTTCAACTTGCCTCTGTAACAACAACGTTTATAGTTGGAGGAAGATACAGGTACAGGTACTGTAGGTTGTGCAAATATTGTTAGTTATGTCCACATATCTTGTCAACATCAGAGTAATTCTTTCCAATTTTCAAAGATTCCAACTCAGATCTATCAATCATTGCATCACTTCCCTTACGAAAATACGAGGCCTTGCATCAGCCCAAACAGGGCCTTGCAACCATAGCCATATTTCACACTAGCATGAGCCTAACATTTGAACTGAAAAGGCAGCCTTGCAGCACACTATACATAGACCTAAGTCAGGCCATACATTTAGCCTGGCATTTGAAAGGCCTTTGTATGGGCCAATTGGAGCCTGGCTTATTTTAGGTGCTTTCAAGTCCAAAATAAAGCCAAAAGCAAGCTTGCAGCAGCCTAGAAACAGTTAGATCATTTCCAGTTTGAGAGTCTGTCCCAGACGAAAAATCGAAAAGCTCGGGAAACTTGAAGGCTTCCAAAGATTTTGCTAATCTTTACTTGTTGCAGTTTTCGTACACCAAATTTGATAACATGGGCAAAATTATCAAGGTAATATAACGAACCTTTTCAAGTAGAGTTTGGAAACAATTTCAAGCTTCCCAAGTTTTCCATGCTATCGAGCTTGTACCCTGGCCTGGCCTTGAGAAACCTTGTTGTCAATAGTATTACCCTTATTTCGATCTCTATTTCTCGGATGATGCTCATAAAGAACGACGCGGAAACGTTTGGATGATGAATCGTTTACAAACTACAAATGCTGTGCATATTAAACCCTACGACAAAAAACTGTTTGTTGCAAGGAAAGAAGGAATTTGTCTATATTTAAAGGAAAATATATCTTGTCATTCATTTAACAACCACAGTTCGCAAGTAAGTAGAGCATTGTATTTGGGTGTCCTAAATTATTTCTAACCGAATTCGATAGCGAGATGGTTGTCACAATTTTGGATATGCTGATCTTTGTTTCAGTCCTAACGATTGCAGAGAGAAAAAATTACAAAACTTGTGATATGAGCTGGACGTTGAAACGACATTTATACTCACCTAATAGATGCATCAACCATCATTTATCTCGGTGCATTTACTTTCTTGTAGTGAACCTTTTGAAAAATCTTCGACGAAACTTTCGACGAAACCACACTTAGTTGGACTCTTGTTGTTTCACACGTGGTGCTTCCTCCTTTTTCAAACTCAAATCAATCGTATTTGCACAATAAACACTTTTATCTAAGTATTCCCATAGGAGGATAGCCTTATTAACACTCCAACAAGAGCATGGCATGAACGATTTTTGAGTGCGAATAAAAGAACGGTCAAACCTAACATGAGCGTTGCATTAGCCTAACATTGATAGCCAAAGAATATCGCTGCTGTGATTCTAATGCAAGGCCTGGCCTGATAAGGGCCAAAATCAAGCCTTACACCAGCCAACGTTTTTGCAAGACCCTTGCAAAAAAATTGCAACGTTCTTGCAATGGTGAATTATGGCTAAGAATGAGCAAGGCCTGATTATGGCCTGGTTTTGGCTCTGCAAGGCCCGGTATTTTCGTACGGGTTAATGCAAAACCAAAAACATCATAGAAAAGGCCATATCATTAACCATTCCTCCCATTGCAGGCTAGAGTGTGGGCCAACCAAATGCGCAAAAAACTTCAAATTTTGAAAGTTTTTTAAGCAGATAATACATGAAAATTCCCTACGCAATACAAAGTAGCTAAACTGAGGATGACATTCAAGGATGGCCAGAAGATAGAGAGAGGGAACTACAGACCCCTTAGTATGCTTTCCATACCAAGTAAATTATTGGAAGGTGTTGTGTGCTCTGCAATAGATGACCATCGTATAACTATTCCAAATATAAGGCAATGGGGATATAAAAAGGGTCTGTCAACAGAGCTACTACTTGTATATCTAACTGAGAAATGGAAAATGGAAATGGACAGAGGCAAATTTGTTGGCATAATACTAATTGACTTCCGTACGGCCTTTGATACGGTGGATCACTCCATCATGCAGTTAAAGCTACAGGGAGCAGGACTAGCAAATGGTGTCACTGAGTGGATAAACGACCACTTAAGTGACCGACAACAGTTCACTGAAATCAATGAGGAAAAGTCAGAATTGCAAGGTATCACTCATGGTGTTCCACAAGGATCGCTGCTAGGCCCACGATTGTTTTCAATATATGTTGAAGATTTCCCTTTATGCACATCTCAGGGTGAAATAGAGTTGTATGCAGATGATACCACAGCCTACTGCACGGGAAATTCCATTGATGAGGTGCACGTGTCCTTAGAGAAAATGTTAAAAGATATACAGTGTTGGTGCACCAGACATAAACTTACAATACACACTGGCAAGACAAAAGTGTTACTAATCAACAGACAAAAGTTTATTGGCCCTTTGAATGAATTGAAATTTGGAGACACACCGATAGAATATGTTGCTGAAGCCAAAAGCCTGGGCGTAACACTAGATCAAAAGCTCTCTTGGCGACCTCAAATCAACTATGTAACGAAATCATTTAATGCAAAAGTAAAACGATTAAAGAGTATGAAATATCTCCAAAAGGCTTTCCTGGAGGAGATCTATTTCAAAACTATTATCCCATCAGTTACCTACTGCTTGGCTGCCTGGGGATCATGCAGTGAGAGTCTTTTCCAAGAAATTGAGAAAATTCATGTGAGGGCTGCCAAAATCATTCATGGCATTGCAAGTGACAATGCTGATGAGGATGTATTACGAAAAGCTAAATGGGACACAATATCATATCTTTATAAAAGGAAACTATTGATCATCAATCTATTGATATTGATGTGCAAGCTATTAAAATGCACATTTACAGAGATTGCCTGATCGAATTTGTGATCTATTCGATAAATGTCAAGACACTTATCGTCACCTTAGGAGTGACACAAAGTTTAATGTCCCTGAGTACAAAACTGATGCAGGGAGAAACTCGATTTGCTATAGAGGACCATTATTGTGGAACCCCCTGAAGGAAAACCAAAAGGAAAAGACAATTGAGTCATTCAAGAAATCAATCGGTAAATTTAGAGAACAGTTGCAGAAAATAACATTTGCGAAGGGCACAGGACAACTTTTGAACAAAAGATTGGATTTTAAGTATGTTTAATGTTTTATTTCATTAAACTGTATGGACATTAATTTTAATTCGTAGATAGCAGGTCCCCATCAGCTGGAAGCTGACATTAATTAAACCTGCTTCACCAAATAAATATGTATGTATGTATGTCTGTATGTATGTATGTATGTATGTATGTATGTATGTATGTATGTATGTATGTATGTATGTATGTATGTATGTATGTATGTATGTATGTATGTATGTATGTATGTATGTATGTATGTATGTATGTATGTATGTATGTATGTATGTATGTATGTATGTATGTATGTATGTATGTATGTATGTATGTATGTATGAGGCATTACAATGAATCAATATTTGGTTGAACGCCAAAAGACTGGTGACAGTTAGAGCAACCAACTTCAATGTACTAATAGCCTAAGGTTTGGGATAGAAGAAAATCATGAAAATACATTGAGACATTATTTGTTCGCTTACTAAGCTAAAATGTAGCTCCGTATTACTGTGAAAAACAAAGCGAACTTGTGCATTCGTATTGCATTCTTATTGTGAAAAACTAAGCGAACTTGTGCATTCGTATTGCATTCTTATTGTGAAAAACTAAGCGAAGTGTTTCGCTTCCTTTTGCAACTTCATTCTTATTGTGTAGAAGTAAGCGAAGTGTTTCCCTTACTTTTTCACAATACGTAGCTATTCTTTTTGTGAAAATCTAAGTGAAGTGTTTCGCTTCCTTTTCCAATCCTGTACTTATTGTATAGAAGTAAGCCAAGTGTTTCGCTTACTTCTTTACAATAAGTAGTTGTTTCTTTTGTGAAAAACTAAGCCAAGCGTTTCGCTTCCTTTTCCAATCCTGTACTTATTATATAGAAATAAGCCAAGTGTTTCGCTTACTTCTTTACAACAAGTAGTTGTTTCTTTTGTGAAAATCTAAGTGAAGTGTTTCGCTTCCTTTTCCAATCCTGTACTTATTGCATAGAAGTAAGCTAAGTGTTTCGCTTACTTCTTTACAACAAGTAGTTGTTTCTTTTGTGAAAAACTAAGCGAAGCGTTTCGCTTCCTTTTCCAATCCTGTACTTATTATATAGAAGTAAGCCAAGTGTTTCGCTTACTTCTTTACAACAAGTAGTTGTTTCTTTTGTGAAAAACTAAGCGAAGCGTTTCGCTTCCTTTTCCAATCCTGTACTTATTGCATAGAAGTAAGCTAAGTGTCTCGCTTACTTCTTCACAATAAGTAACTATTCTTTATGTGAAAGGAAGTAGGCAAGGGACTTGTAAAATTTGCCATCGATGGAAGCGACAGGAACGATCACGTGAAAACCAGGCTTTAACGTTGAAAGCAAATAAATTATGAATCCACCTTTTCAAGATATGAGTTGCGAAAACGGAAGTCATTTGTTGTTTGAGATTTCGCATTTTTGAGGCTAAAATCTTGTTGTGCGTACAAAGTTTAGCATAGAAGCAAATTTTTACTTTCACATCTGTCTTCGTTTGGAAATTACGATGATATAAAGAATTAGAAATCATAAGGGCTTTAACCGCAAAATCAAAGTTAGGACAAAAAGTTGTCCTAACATCTGATTTCACGGTCAAAGCTCTTATAACTTTAAATTCTTGAAATCGCCATAATTTCTAAACGAAGACAGCTATGAGAGTAAAAATTTGCTTCAACACTAAACTTGATACGCAGAACAAGATTTCAGCCTCAAAAATGCAACAACTCAAACAACAAAAGACTTCCGCTTTCGCACCTCTTATCTTGAAAAGGTGGATTGATGGAAGAAAAGCAGTAGAATTTTCAAGAGAGTAACAGTTTTTTTTATATTCAATTAAAAAATTCTACAAACATATTACTAATTACAATAACTACAAATTACGTTACAATACTACAAAGACGATGCCACAGGGAGCGAAATACTATGTCTACCCTGCGGCCGTTTTAGAAGTAATAAAAAAAATACACATAAAACTACATATAACTATTACAGAAAAGGAATTGTAAAATACAAACTGAAAATACGGATACAAGCAAAGGTAGCCTGCAACCAAATAAAGTAATTGCATGGGTAGATTTGTAGGTTGAGAACCAAACAGGTTAATCTGCAAATTTAATTATTTGGTTGCAAGCTTCCTTGAGACATTACGTGATTACAAAACAAAGAACTAATAAAACAAACAAATACGGAAGGGGTTTGGGTGTTCTTTTTAGGGATATACGTAGTATTCAGTCAAAGCGTTCTGTTTCGAAGATATAACTTATTGTTGCATTCAAGATTAATCTGTTGGCTTCCAAGGGCAAATTCTTATTTCCATACAGAAGAAGTTGCAAAATGTTGTTGTCTGGAGCCTCAGAGTATCCGTAGGCTTCGAGCACATCATTGACACTAGCGAGAAGATCGTGTCTTTGCTCTGTGAAAGAATTGCAAAGCAGCAAAAAGTGTTCCGTATCTTCGATGCCATCGTTAATTGAGCACATTGGATTGACTGTATCTTGAAAATTATGTTTGAATTTGTGGAAATTTAATTTGCTTAGCCCCACCCTTAATTGAGTTAAATATGCAATCCCTTTTGGATTATGAATGCCATATACGGAATTAGCAGGAGGCCTAATATGCAAAAATAGTTTCTTCTTAAGGATGCAGACAGAGGGGGATTCTCTTAACTGGGGATCAAGCGTATTCCATTCAAATAAACAGTCAGGGTAGAAACTAGATCTGAATTTTTCTGTTCTTGCCCTTATTTGCCCTACAACTGGTTGATTTCGAAAAGGGTAGCTAGTTTCATGCAGTGGTGGAATAGGGTCCCTCGTGTAATCAGGGGAAAAAGGGACACGAGGGTCCCTCGTGTAATATGGTCCCTCGAGTAACAGTAACAAAGATATCAGAAATTCTCTCACTGGAATTATGGTAAATTACATAATTTTTGCTTCAACAATTCATTAATAGATTTTTTGCAAGGCCTACTTCATATTAAATCATTGGGATGCAAAGATTTTGGTAGTTCCTATATGCGAATGTAGATTATAGAAAAAAGAAACTGAAGCATTGTTGAACAGAATCTGATTTTGTTAACCAAGACCATCAGCAAGTGAGAACTCTCTTAAGTAAAGTTACGGATTTGAATCTGCTTTGTATCAAAGTGAGCTTCTGATTTACGTAGGCAATTGGTTGCGAGTTATGGCAAATTCCTAGAGGGCTTGAAAAACTTTCCCAGGCCCAACAGTAGCTGCTGAGCTACCGTTGAAGTTGCAGCAATTCCATCAAAGTAAGTATATAAAAAACCATCTTTTAATTGTATTGCAAAAGTGCACAAAATGACATAGACCAGCCCATTTTGAAGGGCCAATCACTCCCTCAAAGAAGTGTACAAGATCTCAAAAAACAATAGGACTTCTAGGGATGCTTCTCAAAACGTTTGTTTCAATGCAATAACTCAAGTATTCTCTGCAAATTGTATTTTGAAACATGCAAAGTTTTTTGGTCCACCTTGATGATGACAACCATATGACAATGCTTTTTGCTTCTCCAATGTTGGTTTTATGATAGAGAAGACATCAACATGATACTAAGATGCAAATCAGGAAGTTGCATTGCTCTATTGGCTGTCAGGGGGTTCCGGTTTACATTCTGTGTAAGGCAAAGCAAGAGAGATAGTCAGAAAGATTCAAAATTTGATCGCTCTGGGACCGTTCAATGGCCCAAGCATTGGGAGAATTGAAATCTGATGAGATGTACGTCATAAAGCTGCCAATTTGTATATCAAACACTGCAGATGAAGAAACAAATTATTGGAAAGTATAGCTCAATGATTGAGGTACATTTTGATAAGCTATGTTATGAAATTGGGGCATGGATGGCAGATTGCGAGCGAGAATAAAGCAGGTTATTAAATATGGCTTATAACGATAACTTTCTCTCCTTGCAACCAACACAAGAGTACAGTACATGCAAGTTATTTCATATCAAACTCTCTCAATTGAAGAATTATGAAGTGCAATGCAGGATGTATGTATGTATGTATGTATAATTTTGCCATCAAAGTAAATATATAACTATTGATAAAAGAAAAGAAATCTAATTACAATATCTACAATTTGAAATAATTACAGGCAAAAATTACATAACTTATTAATAACCTAATTTAAAAACACCCCATGGTAAAAGATGGCAGGGATAGCATTAAAAGGTCAATGCAACCTTGTTTCCATAATGGTCCCTCCAGGAGTCAACATGATGCAGCCATAAAGAGGTGCAACAAACTTTGTTCAGTGAACTGCTTGGGCCCCCTGTGTTTACAGCCTAAAGATTAAAAAATTTCAAATGAAATTTTGAAATGAGTTCTGGAACCTATCAAAATTGCCCCTTGAATTCCTTGTTCAGTGACATTGCACAAGCATAACAGCCTGGAAATAGAAGAGGTGTGAAGTCAATTGAGTCATGGCAAAGCTGCGAGAGCATTGAGACCATGACTGAGGAGTTAAGTGTACACCCATTGAAAGTCAAGTCATGAAAGTTAGAAACAAAAACTTGTTTAAACTTTCTCAAACCAAAATGTTGGGAAAGTGTGTAGTTAATGATTTTGGAGAATCTACCCCTGCAGAGATGAATGTATGTGCACATTATTTATGATATTGGTGCTCACAGACCTATTGCAGTGTTGAGCTGTGGACTGACTTTGAGGGAACACAGAGGAATTGCACAGCAATGAAAAAACATTATGGATTTGTACAAAATATTTAAATCAAAAGGACCCTAAACAGTCATGGCTGCTACAACTACATTAGCTGGCTTCTAAAGCTCCTTCTTAGGCATGCTGAACATGAAATTGTAGTTAAATTGAATGATACACTCATCCACTCACCGAAGATGATGACATCGGAAGTTGCCATGTGACCATCACAACTACTTTTGACTCATTACACATCAAAACTAGTTCAAGGCCTTTATCATCATGTGGTTTTTTTAGTGTCCTTTTTAGAAACCCCCAAACCCACCCTTTCATACCATGATGATCAAAAAGTGTTATTGCCATCAGATTCCCCATAATTTAAAGTATCAAAAATTGCATCAGCCTTTGTCTGACCTTTAAGCGGTGCAATAAACAAAAGATTGATTGCTTCAATCCATTGTTCTCTATTGCAAAAATTTCAGCAAAATCTAACTTTTTGCCATCTTACCTTGCATTAGCAAAATGCAGACATTCCTGCCTGGCTTTAAAATACTAACTTATCACTGATGATGTGGCAAAGATAAAAGAAATATATAAAATTTTTCAATTGCAATTGATACCTGGTTTGTTGTATACATTCCATCTGGAAGAACTGCAATAAGCGATCTCCAATCTTTTTCACCTGGTATATCCAAAAGCCTTGATAGTTCAAGATGTATTCTGTAAGGCAATTTTCTTATTTGCAAGTTTGGGTCAGGTTTTGCCATGGTTCTAATCTTCTCCTAAAATTTAATGTAAATCAAACTTGAGAAATTAGCATTTGGTCATACGTCACATGCCTTTGAACTGATAGCCAGCAGAGGTACTGTAGGGGCTGCACAACAAATTGATTCCTTCATGCCATATCCAATGGACATTGTGGGGGGAGGGAGTAAAGGACTGGACATTTTCAAATTTTTGTTTTATCAAGATTCCTCCAGACTTCAGTTTCTGTAGGTAACCTTCTACACTACAACTTTTGCTTGCTGTATATTTTGTTACTGCAAAAAAATTCAACAGCAGTGAATCTTGTTGGTGTCTGGCATTGACCGAACTTCTTTGTTGGTGTAGTGGAGTCAATTTTCAATAAAAGCAGTTATTATCAGGTGTCAGGATTCAGGAGCTGAGGAGTAACTGTTTACATTTGAGCAATGAATGTGTATGAATTCTAATGCCCTCTGCTTGGCTTCTGAATCACGTAAACACAAAATCCGCCAAACAGAACTGTAGATTTACCCTTCTTTGTTTGTTCCCAGGGGGGTACATGACTTGCAGATGGATGGGGATCTGCCGCCCGGTTTTCAGAAAGCTACTCTCTTCTAATTACCCACTGTTGCCATAATACCCTCTTTCATGATGAATTTTGGAGGAAAACTACCGATTTTTGGCAATTTTTGCCAATTTCTGGAAAAGCCACCCATGTTTAAGGAAAATCTGCCAAAACAGGGACCCTTGTTTAGAGAATTTTGGACCCAAACACCCACCATATGGGTGGCACATACCCATACCCTCAACATGTCATGTTACCCCCCTCCCCCCCGGGCGTTTGTTAAAGCAAATAACTTCTTGTAAAAGCCTCCCTTCACCCACACCAAGTGAGAGTTTGCTGCACTGGCTTTGGGGTAACTTTGGGGCTAGTCATGTCTGTTTTGAATATCTGGTTGAGAGAAATTATTTTGTCTGCATTTTCTAATCCCTTTGAATTGAGGTGTGAACCAAAGCAACTGATGCTATTGTATTTAACTTGTAACCAAATCTGCCATTGTTGATTTATTAATGAATAAAATTGAAAACTGAAGGCTTTAAAAATCTGCCTACCTTGGCGAGAATGTGAAGTTGTCCTCGCTCTTTTCACAGTTTCTTTTGATAATACATGTAGCTCTTTTTAAAGAAATTAAGAATTTACGCGTACGAAAATCTTAGTAGTAGTTCGACGTACCTTCGGCTTAAGTTTTACATGGAATGTACCCTGGAAAACGAGTAGCCGATGACTTTCAATTATTATGAATACAAACCTTTGTGACGAGATCAATGCCATCATCATCACTTGATTTTCCAAGCCCCATTTTGCTTGGCAGGCCTAAATGCTTCAAGTTATACGCACTTCCTATCTTATCCAGTGCACGACGAAAATGCCGGCCGTACAGAAATTTGGAAACTGCTACAGACTACTGCAAGAAATTTGAATGAACATCAACGATAGATAATGGAAACAATAAATTCAGGTTGAACAAGGAACTTGAATCTAAAAATAGAAAAATTACCTCAATCACTTTTGCTTCCTCATTTCTCTGAATCGAAACCCAAGCAAACCAAATCCTGCGACACATAAAGCCTCGTTCTCACACAGAGACGGATCTAAAATGTATTGCCATGCTATGGCTTATCAGCATTTTTCTCCAAAACCTGATAGGCCCGATTCTGAAAACAAGTCTTTTAAAGTCAATCTGTCACGTATCTGATTGGCCGCTACAATCAGAGATCAACACAACAGATTTGTGGATCTGTGTATTTGAAACAAAGGAGGGCTAATCTTCCTGACTTTTTATGGCCGTAGAAAGTCAGAGGATCATCAGCTATTCAAAATTCCTATGCTTCGTATTGTCATTATCACCCAATCAAATGCGTGACAGACTGCCTTTAATTTGACAGGCAATAAATATTTTGTACCAGAAGATGACATTCGAATGTCTTGTGCTGTTCCAATCTGCTATATTCTCCTTCGGATGACGATATTTTGATCTTATGGGGGGCCTATTATAGGGGGTCCAAAAGCCGCGAAACCGTGCGAGAATCAGCTAAAACTAAAAGCAGTAATCCGCTGCAAAATAAAGTGCAAAGCCGCTGCCGCGATAAACATAGCCAACTAACCGCCAACAAAAACAAGTTCCTGTGCTTTGTAGATCTTATGGTTCTTACTCTTCTTCACTGAACGAGCTGCTGTATCGATTTTACCCTTCTACTGAATGCATATTTTTGTGGAAAGGAAATTGTCACATTTTGAAAATGTGGCGCAGATTCATAAATTGAATCATTTGAAAAAGATGATGTTATCGTTCATGAATGTATCAAAATTCTGAAAACAAAAGTGCAACTAAACTTTAGACCACTGAACAAGTCTGACAGAAATAGGCCCCTTGGAACGAAGGGCGGCAGAGAGAAAGCACCAAACGGGCGTCTGAGGGCCTGCCCCGGGGGAAGTATTTTGTGACCATACCCTTTATTGCGTTGGAAAATGCCCCTTTTTGTGATGAATTCACCATTTGAGGAGCAGCAGAACTTGACTAACCGAAGGCTTTCGTGCCGAATTTTAAAATAGAAGTGAAATCACTTAGAAGTAGGTTGGCTTTAACTGTATTTCTATGCATACAGGCATGAACGCTTGACAATCATCCATCAGACCGTTGCCAATTCACAGCTAAAGGTGGGTCCATTATAGTTTCGTGGATGTGCGAATTTGGCCTAAATTTGAGTGCAGTTAACGGATATTTTGCGATTTCAAGTGCGGTTAACTGTTAACGAAAATCCTTGCAGTTACGAAAAAAGTCCTTTCTTGAGAGCCCGGGGGGGGGTAACATAATACCTTGAGGGTAAGGGTATGTGGCGCCCATATGGGTAGGTTTTTGGGTTCAAATTTCTCTAAACAAGGGTCCCTTTTTGGCAGATTTTCCTTAAACATGAGGGGCTTTTCAAGAAATTGGCAAAAATTGCCAAAAATCCGTAGTTTTCCTCCAAAATTCATCATAAAAGAGGATATTACGGCAACTGTCGGTAATTAGAAGAGGGTAGCTTTCTGAAAAGTAGGCGGCAGACCCCCGTCCATCCGCAAGTCATGTACCCCCCGGGCTTGAGAGCGGATACCGGCGTTTGGCTCGGTAGAAATTGCACTTCCAGCATATCTATTTTTGCATTTCTGTGTGTGACAAGTCCTTCCTTCAAGGAACATCACTGTTTTCATGTTCAGATCGGGAGAATCGATCTCAAGTAATGGGGAGAGACTAGTATAAAAGTAACGAGTGTTTGCGAAATTTGCCAATTATGTCTAGATTAGGCCAAACTACCCTAGGTACCAGCTCTCTAAAATAGATTTATTTTGAGAGAGTCCGGTAACCAGAGTAAGGCCAACGACGATGATGTTTGTAATACAAACAGTTTGGCCTAATCCAAACAAAAACAAAACTGGGAACCTTGGCAAAAACTTAAGTAAAAAGAGAGGTTGTTTCTTTATATCAATTCTTCCCCGTTACCTGTGAATCGATCACAAGTCATACAATGACTTGCCACGAAGAATTCTTCTAAATAAGTTATCTGGATTGTTTTAGAAAATACTCTTTTTTGATGAATTGGCAAGCAATTTTCTTAGCAAACGATTGCAACTGCCGGAATCATCCTCTTCAATCAGAAGGCTTTACTTAACGCAAATCCCTACAGCATAATTTGTCCGACTTTATCAAACTTTTGTCAAATAGTCAAATCTCCCTACTTTTGTAAGCAGAAGGTCCTTGAGAGTCCAGATTCTTTCCAGGCAGGATAAGTTCTTCCAAGAAAAGTAAAGCATGAAAGTGAATTGGAGAGTCATGCTAAATAAGCACTCTTGAAATATTTTCCTTGACTAACGATCATGGAGCTGTCAAGGCTTCCATTTTGGGGGCAGGCAATTTGGGGTGTGACAATCGTGAACAAGGTAAAGTGCGGTTTTTCATGATTCTTTTCCTGAAAGTGGTGATTCGCGAAAACTGCTACAAAAGTAGAACGTTTCCAATTTAGAACCAGCAGAGATAGGATGTACACAGGCATTGTAACAAGATCAAAGAAGATTTAGGCCACTTTAAATTTTTGATGCTAATTTATAAAACGACTGTTACAATTTGATTAAAAATTCTGTTTAGCACGGGCAAACGTGGTATTCGGCAGAAGTGTTCTTAGCCAACGGGCATGTCCTCAAAAGATATTCCTGGGGGGCTCCGTCCCCAGAGCTCTTCTATCTATGCGTTGTTGATTATGATTGTTGATTATGATTGTTGATTATGATCGTTGATTAGTACCTACTTTGGTTATTACGTACACATGATTTGAATAGCCTCATTCTAATACCCTCCTAAGTTATTTGCCCTGGTCACGCCACTGCGTGAATTCATGATGAATTTTTTTGTCATAGACTTCTTATTCTAAACGGAGTTTCTGCGGTTAGCGGTTACTGCGAAAAAACGGCGCGGTTAACGAATATTTGAGCAAAAAAGTCGTGGTTATACGGTTATCGGACCCCCTATAATGGACTCACCTAAAGATGCAAGACGCATCTTATGCTGAAGCCGCAATCCGTAGAAAAACCATTGCCAAATCCGTAGGCCTCACGTAAAAATGGGGTCGAAGCCGTGAAGTCGCAAACCTATAACAGGCCCCCTTATGCATCATCTTACGCATGAAAGATATCTTGCACATCATCTTACGCAAAAAATCATCTTACGCATCGTCTTACCTTGTGACTATTTTTTTTTCTATATATTCAATATAAAAGTTTACAATAATAACTTGTGACTATGGTCTTACGCATCATCTTATTAATCATCTTACGCATAACAGCTATCTTATGCATCATCTTACGCATCGAGGCTATTTTACGTATCATCTTACGGATCGGGGCGATCTTCCTTATCATCTACGCATCATCTTACGCATAACAGCTATCTTACGCACTTACGCATTATCTTACGCATCTTCTTACGCATTGTGTTGTAAAATGCGTAACTTACGCATGGATGCTTACGCAAATTACAATAAGCCTCTGTGCGAGGAGCCATTTTTGCTTTGATCGATGTTTTAGACCATTTTTCAGTCATTTGCTACCATGAAAGTTTTGTAAAATTGAATTTACCTATGTTTGTAGTGCTCGTGAGACAAGGAGAAAAATCACAAAAATACTGCAACCCCTCGGCTTTTAATCAGAGTTGGAATAATTCAAATCCGTGAAATACTCTTGCTGTTATGAATTTTCAAAAGTGGGAACTTTTTTCTGGCACAACCGGTATTTCCTAGATGTGAGAATTCATCCCAGAATATGTAATGTTCAAAAATATCTTCTACAAGTAGCTGTTAAATTGACTGAAAAGAGCAAAATACCAAAGATTGTGTTGAATAAATGGTAAATGTCGAATGAGAATTACAGTGGCTAAAAACATCTATTTCCTAGATGTGAGAATTCATCCCAGGAACTGTGATGGTTAAAAACACATGTTAAAGATAGCTGTTAAATAGATTGAAAAGACAAAAATAGCAATAACATGTAGCAAGTAAATGATAAAACACGCATAAGAAATACAGTGGTCAAAAACATCTATTTTGTAGATGTGAGAAATCATCCAAGAATCTGTGATGCTAAAAACATTTTTGTCAAAAATGCTGTTAAATTGTATGAAAAGACCAAAATAGCAACGAAATATGTTAGATGAAAGACAAACTCAAATAAGAATTGCTGAGGTAAAAACATCTTTTTGGTAGATGTGAAAATTCATCACTGAATCTGTGATGTTTAAAAACATCTTTTAAAAACAGCTTTTAAATTGATTAAAATGACCAAAATAGCAAAAACATATGTTAAATGAAAGATAAACTCAAATAAGAATTTGTTGAGGTGAAAAACATCTATTTGGTAGACGTGAGTGTTCATCACAGAATCAGTGATGTTAAAAACATCTGTTCAAAATTGTTGTTAAATTGTATAAGAAGACCAAAATAGCATCGAAATATGTCATTGAAAGACAAAAGTCTGATAAGATTTGCTGAGAAAGACAACATCTTATTGGTAGAAGTGAGTATTTATTACAGAATCTGTGATGTATAAAAACATCTTTGAAAAATAGCTGTTAGATTGATTCAAATGACCAAAATATAAGCAAAACATAGTAAATGTAAGACAAAACTCAAATAAGAATTGCAGAGGTAAGAACATCTATTTGGTAGATGTGAGTATTCATCATAGAATCTGTGATGTTGAAGAACATGTTTTAAAAATAGCTGTTAAATTGATTAAAATGACCAAAATAGCAGCATGTGTTAAGTCAAAGACAGAACTCAAATAAGAATTGCTGAGGTAAAAAATGTCTATTTGGTGGATGTTAGTATTCACCAGAGAGTCTTTGATGTTTAAAAACATCCTTGAAAATTGAAAAGTAGCTCTTAAATTGGTTAAAATGAACAAGATGTAATTACATGTTATAAGTAAATATCAAAACTCACATAAAAAATACAGTAATTAAAAACATCTACCTTGTAGATGTGAGAATCTATATATATAAGGCAGGTAAACGATTATCCAATTAGCTTTGTTCTCTTTGTTCTCCATCGTGAATTTAACAATCAACACAATGGGAAGACAAAGGTGGCATTCGACGAAAAGACAAAGGGACCATTCGATGTATATCCTTGTTTATTCACTTTTTGATTGGCTGTAAAATCAATAGCTTTGGGGCTCACCAGGGCTCACGATGTCATGCGCTTCGGCCCTATTGTTTCCTGCACTGCTCTCAAAAGCCACCGCTAATTTGCATATTACGTCACCGAAATATATCGTAAATGCGCATGCGACGTGGAGCCTTTTGGGGATTCCTTGACCTTCACAACTTTCCATGTCGTGTCCCTTGCAAATGACGAGCTGGATGTGCAAGATTAAGAATGGCTTCCAATTACTGCAGAGACGATCACAGCTGTGGTCGGCCTTTTTAGCAGGCCTAACTCAAATGAGAGCATTATCAGATCAGAAGAAATTCGTAAAAATTGCAGATGAAAGGTAAGGTAATGTTAGACAACATTTACATTGCTGTAGACGCCTCTCAATCCTGATTGATTTGAAGGATTTTCATCCTCATTTGCTAGCTTTTAGGCCCCATCATGGCCATGCTATCTTATTGCTTGAAGCGTCAGTTGATTGTCCTTATGACATGGTGGGACCTCAAAAGCAGTGGTGGCGCCAGGCCAGAGGCCAGTGTGCATTCCAATACCAGAATGCCCTCCCGCCACTGTGGCAGAGCAGCATGAAGGAACATTATCCGCCAGTGGTTTTGGTGTGAAATTTATACTGTTTCAACTGCTGGGAACTTTGGTTAATTATTTAACTAGAATTTTGGAGTAGATTTTCATGTTGTCCAATTGATGGTGGAAATTTGTGGCAGACAAAATTTTACAGTACAGAGTATGCAGCCTATGACCTATGGGCGCCAGGGGGAGGGCTAGGGACCTACAGCCCCCTTCTCTAATTGATGGTGGAAATTTGTGGCAGACAAAATTTACAGTATGCAGACTATGGGCGCCAAGGGGGAGGGCTAGAGGGACCTACAGCCCCCTTGGCTGTTGGAAGCATGTAGCCCCCCATGTTGTAGGAAATTTCAGTTTCTGTTGGAGGAATTTTGGCAAAATGATGTACGCAAACTGCATTTTTTACCCATTTCAGCCCCTGGTAGGAAGACTGTAGGAAGCTGTGGAAGCTCCTACCCCTCTGTCAGAAGATTTCTGGGCCACCCCTGCCTCAAAGTACATTTATCCCAAACATTTCAAGAAGTATTTACAGCACAGGTTATGGAAATTTCACACAAAGCTGTAGATTGTATCGTATCATAACATTTTTCTAAATTTTTTCCCAAAAATATGCATAACGCAGTGGTAGTAAAATAAATTGAAGGTGTAAGCTGCAAGTAAACTGTTAAAGGCAGTAAGAGTAAACATAGATACTCTGTTATGAGATGCAAGAACATGTTGTTGTAGCCTGCGTGCAAACTATACCCAGGGAAAAGGTATAGTCTGCGCAACGCCGCTCACTGTTGTGTAGTATGTGCTTCAGCATATGTGATAACAAAGAAAATGCATTGTTGCAACAGCCAATAATATCGCTTTCCTGCGAAACAAGGAAGCAATCAGATTTGAGAACAGCTATCGTGTGATTAAATCTCAGGCTTCGCTTTGTGCTCTAAGCAAATTACGTTAACAACACAATACTCTGGAATTTTAAGTTCAAAATGCAATTGAAATGAAATGCTGACTCATACAATACTTGATATTGAGCGGTGTTGTGCAGACTATACCTTTTCCTTGGGTATAGTCTGCACACAGGCAAAAGTTGTTGTAGCTGCAGGCGGCAAGCTGCAAAAATTTGTACAGCTCATAGACAAAATCGGCTAAGGTTTGTTTATACCCATTTCAAATCATGTGATCAATCTCTTGATAAAACATCTTTTGATTTCTCCGACAAATTTCATGCCATGCAAAATTGTGCCATGAACGCAAAAAGTAGCATAGTACCAAAACTTCCCATGTGCATGGTCATATGACTTGAAATGGGTAAAACAAACCTTAGCCGATTAGGTCTATCAATTGAAATTTTCCAAGCTGGCCTGGAGTAACCTTTCAAGTAGTATATATTACAAATAGCCAATTTTAAGAGTATCTAATTTCTACCCTCTTTGGTATAACTGCCACTTATAACAAACAGTTAGTTTCATATTTTAAAGATTGAGATGAGATTTTTTAATGCAAAATAGTATTTTGACGGCAAAAGAATAATGTGCGGTATGGAAACAGCTCATAAACAAATAGTTATTATTGAGGTGGGATGTGTAGTGGTGATCAGCAGATCATAAGTCCATTTTCATTATCAATTTCTATAATTCTAAAATCATGCATAATGTGTGCATATTATGCGATCTTGGTGGTCTAATGTCAATGCACCATTTGCAGTTTGCGCCATATGCAATGTACAGTAACAATGTGTTGTCCTTCTTGATGATGAACATGAACATTGGTGTCCAAATTAATGTTCCATACAGTGCTCCCTTTTATTGATTGTTGAAATTCATGGAACAAAGATTTCAAGATCAAAATGTTTATGCTTTATACCCTGTATTTAGGATTTTACTTTTTTCATTTCCTTTAGGTTCCTGGAGACCAGATTGGAATGCATTGCATGATTTGGCCTCTGCGTACTGATGAGTGAAAGAAAATGAAAGGTGCAAGCACAAGTAAAGTTTAAAGGCTGTGAGGGTAAAAATAAATCCTTATCAGATGCAAAGAACCTTTGTTGTAGCTGCAAGCTGCAAAAGTTGTACACCTTATGAATGCAAGTTTTCTAAGCTGGCCACCAGATCAGACTGCTACCTTGCTAAGGTTTCAGGGCACCCAATTTGTAGACTCTTTGATATAAGAAACTTTAAGGAAAAGTGGGCTGTATTTTTCAAATGATAACATGGGATCATTTGATGCAGAATGAAGTATTTTGGTGACAAAAGCATTATCTGGGGCTTATTTCTATTGAATTAGCAAGATTTTGATGTTACAATTAAGGTTGAGACAATAAACAAGCTATTATCACTGTCAAGGGGTGCTTCTTGGAATGATCATACTAGGATGCAGATCTTGGCAATCTGATTGAAGTGCACAACTGCACCGCATATGGATTCCAGCCATAAGTTGAAAACAATTGACTGTATTTTCCTTTGATCCAGTGTTAGAATTTATGTAACAATTATTTGAGGATCAGCCTGACAAAAATATACTGTGAAGAAGTTCCATTGACAAACTGAAACATGATGCAAAGTCAAGAACTCACTGCATTTCTTATATTGTTACAATATTATGAAATAAATATATGCAGGTCAAGCATATGATGTGAGATGTAAGCTCATGGTACCAGCCACAGCACATTGATCAACTTTATTGTAAAAAATTCTTTGAATTCTTAACATTTTTCAAGAATCCTTCACTTTCTGAAGGAATTCTTCTTTCTGTTGTAAAATTTAAAGAACTGGACACTTCTGTGCATCACAAAAAGAGGTTTGTTTTATACCTGGTGCGGCAAAATGAAATTAATGACAATAATCTGTTGTATCAAATTGTTCAAATCCAAACAAAAACAAATTAAAGATGCTATGTGAGCTGATTTTGTTGTGGTTCAGAAAAGGGCAGTAATAGACCATTTTGACGATTAAAATCAGAGACTGGGGAGAGCGGTTTGTTCTGGTAAATGGCAGATGCAGTTCTGGTAAATGGCTGCCACGGAGTGAGCCGGTTAAAGTGAATAATGTAAACATGGCAATTGCTACTGCATAAGAACGCAGCAATAGAGCTGTCAAAGGATTTAGTCAAATACCTGTCCATGCGAAATACATACAAATGTGCAATTTATCTCTATTTTCAACTGATTTCCTTTTCAACCTTTATTTCAGTGCTGCAAAAAGCAATGCTTGCTTCGATTTTAGGCCCTTTCCGCATAACTTGACGAAATACATGATGTATTTGAAGTCTTTAAAATAAGAAAGCTTACCCTGACTGCGATTTTCAAGAGCATGGAATTCAACTGAAGTTTTTAACTTTGAACGTCCTTCTTGAATTCGATTAGAATTGACGGGAGGAAAAACTTCAAACATAATTCGAATTTTCTTAATCTGCCGGTTGAACATACATCAAAACTGATATTTCAAAACTGAAATTCTAAAACAGTGCCGATGCGGTAGCGATCCTTGCCACAACTTGCAAAACTCAATGTTCACATTGTATTCACTGCAATGGCCCAACTACGCGGCAGCCATTTACAAGAACTATATCGGCCATTTACCAGAACAAACCGCTCTCCCCAGTCTCCCATTTCAATTGTTGAAATGGTCTGTTGGTTCATACTGCAATGGATTATTTTGTCAAAATGCAAACAATCGTTCACTTGGCCAAATGTGAAGTCTTCCTATTTTCTTACTCTTTCAACTTACACCACAGAAACACTGCATGCAGGTTAGTGCACTGGGAATTTGCTGATGTTCATATGCTTATAGGCAGTTGAGGTGAATCACAGCCATTTTTGGGTGTGAATTGTGGCAAGAAAATATTATTGCTTTGTGAATGAACTTAAGAACATGAAATAAATTTTAGAAACAGAAGGGGATGTCACAATCAACCTTCTAAACAACAGACTACACAAAATTTTCCACTTCGATGGATGCATAACAAGAAGTTTGCATCCACAATTACAACTATTTATTATACATTCAGCATGGATTATGAGATATTCTTTGAAAGCTCTCCGCAGGAGCTAGGAATGTTGAAGCGCGAGCGAAGCGAGCGCTTAACTTCCTAGTTCATTGCAGAATCTATGATGTTTAAAAACGTTTTTTGGAGAGAGTCGTTAACTTGATTGAAGACACCAAAATAGCAATGACATGTGTTAAGGAAAGGTAAAACTCAAATAAGAAATTCAGAGGCTGAAAACTATCTGCTTAGTAGATGCAAGAGGTCATCCCAGATTCTGTGATATTTAAAACATGTTATCAAAATAAATGTTAAATTCACTGAAAAGACCAAAAAAATAAATGTTAAATTCACTGAAAAGACCAAAATAGCAATGCCATGTATTAAGTAAAAGGTATAACTCAAGTAAGAATATCAAAGGTTGATAAATATCTACTTAGTAGGTGTGCGAGGAATCATCGCAGAATCTGTGATGCTTAGAAACATCTTGTCAAAATAAATGTTAAATTAATTTAAAAGACTAAAAAAGCAATGGCATGTGTTACGTAAAATTTAAAACTCAAATAAGAATTTCAGAGGTTGAAAAACATCTACATAGTAGATGTGAGAAATCATCCCAGAATCTGTGATGTTTGAGAAAATCTTTTAAAGACAGTTGTTAAATTGATTAAAAACACCAAAAGAGAAATAACATGTGCTAATGTAAAGGTGAGACTTAAATGAGAATTTCGGAGGTTAAAAAAATTATCAGAGGTTGTCTCGCGGAGGGAGACAAAGGTTGTCTCCCGGAGGGAGACCAAGGTTGTCTACCGGAGGGAGACAAAGGATGTCTCCCGGAGGGAGACAAAGGTTGTCTCCCGGAGAGAGACCGAGGTTGTCTCCCGGAGGTTGACAGACGGTTGACTCCCAAAGGTTGTCTCAAGGAGGGAGACAAAGGTTGCCTCCCGGAGGGAGACCGAGGTTGTCTCCAGGAGGTTGACAGAAGGTTGACTCCCAGAGGTTGTCTCCAGGAGGGAGACAAAGGTTGTCTCCCGGACGGAGACAAATGGTGTCTCTCGGAGGGAGACAAAGGTTATCTCCCGGAGGGAGACCGAGGTTATCTCCCGGAGGTTGACAGAAGGTTGACTCCCAGAGATTGTCTCCCGGAGGGAGACAAATCTTGTCTCCCGGAGGGAAGCCCAGGTTGTCTCCCGGAGGGAGACAAAGGTTGTCTCTCGGAGGGAGAAAAATGTTGTATCCCGGAGGGAGACAAATGTTGTCTCCCGGAGGGAGACAGAGGTTGTCTCGTGGAGGGAGACAAATGATGTCTCCCGGAGGGAGACAGAGGTTGTGTCCCGGAGGGAGGCCGAGGTTATCTCCCGGAGGGAGACCGAGGTTATCTCCCGGAGGTTGACAGAAGGTTGACTCCCAGAGATTGTCTCCCGGAGGGAGACAAATCTTGTCTCCCGGAGGGAAGCCCAGGTTGTCTCCCGGAAGGAGACAAAGGTTGTCTCTCGGAGGGAGAAAAAGGTTGTATCCCGGAGGGAGACAAATGTTGTCTCCCGGAGGGAGACAGAGGTTGTCTCGCGGAGGGAGACAAATGATGTCTCCCGGAGGGATACAGAGGTTGTCTCCCGGAGGGAGACAAAGGTTGTCTTCCGGAGGGAGACAAAGGATGTCTCCCCAGAGGGAGACAAAGGTTGTCTTCCGGGGGGAGACCGAGCTTGTCTCCCGGAGGTTGACAGAAGGTTGACTCCCAGAGGTTGTCTCCCGGAGGGACAGACACAAAGGTTGTCTCCCGAAGGGAGAAAAAGGTTGTATCCCGGAGGGAGACAAATGTTGTCTCCCGGAGGGAGACAAATGTTGTCTCCCGGAGGGAGACAGAAGTTTTCTCGCGGAGGGAGACCATGGTTGTCTCGCGGAGGGAGACAAATGATGTCTCCTGGAGGGAGACAGAGGCTGTGTCCCGGAGAGAGACAAAGATTGTCTCCCGGAGGGAGACAGAGGTTGTCTTTCGGAAAGAGAGAGGTTGCCTGCCGGAGGGAGACAAAGGTTGCCTCCCGGAGGGAGACAAATGTATTCTCCCGGAGGGAGACAAAGGTTGTCTCCCGGAGGGAGACAAATGTTGTCTCCTGGAGGGAGACAGAGGTTGTCTCCCGTAGGGAGACAAATGTTGTCTCCCAGAGGGAGACAGAGGTTGTCTCCCTTAGGGAGATCAAGGTTGTCTCCCGGAGGATTTATAAATCAGGTGCCAAAGATGATACGAATAACTTGTGGAAAAAGCTGAGGACTGGACCGAGTGTTTAGAGTAATTA
Organism: Aurelia sp. 4 Dawson et al 2005; assembly: GCA_964019985.1. NCBI lineage: Eukaryota > Metazoa > Cnidaria > Scyphozoa > Semaeostomeae > Ulmaridae > Aurelia > Aurelia sp. 4 Dawson et al 2005. The sequence continues at coordinate 103,210 of OZ026499.1, read as the reverse complement.
TATTTTGACGTTTATGGTGGGGAGTTGAATCGAACTAGGAAAGAGATAAGATGGCCGAATAAAATAGTTTCGTACAGACTGGAGAGAGACGCAACGAGGCGTAATAGAAAATACTACATGGTGCCGTTTGACCCGGGAGCATAGAATGGAAGAATTAAAGAAATTGATAAAAGGACGTAGCGCTAGCCGTCGTTATGTCAAGAAAATTATAGCGGAGACAGCGAAGATAGTTACTGAGCAAGATGTCGATAAACTGAAAACGAACAGGGAAATTTTGCGCCAGGAATCGGAGAGCTTAAAGAAGAGAGACCAAGAGATTTTGGATTTAATCGACGATGAGAAGTTTGAGGACGAAATGTTGGAGTGTAAGGAGTTTTCAGGAGGGATACAGTACTGTTTGACGCAAATCGAATCGAAATTGAAAGTGTTAGTGAAGGAGTCCGAAGTGGAACGTGAGCCGCGTCGTGAATCAGTTAGTAGCGCGCGGAAAGTGAAAACGATGAAATTGCCAACCTTGACCTTGCAGAAATTTTCGGGCAATCCGACAGAGTGGCCGTCATTTTGGGAGACATTCAAAGCTGCCATTGATTCAGACGAAGAAATGGAAGACGTGATGAAATTTAGCTATTTAAAGAGTTACCTTATAGGTCCAGCTGCACATGCCGTCGCGGGGCTTAAGGTTACAAATTCGACGTATAAAGAAGCACTTGATGTTTTGCATAAGAGATTTGGAGACGTTTCTGTGATAATTGGAAACCATATGGATGCATTACTTCATTGTCCTGCAGTTGGAAACATGAACGATGTAAAAAAGTTGAGAGAACTGTACGATAAGTTAGAAGTGAACGTGCGGAGTTTGGGTGCTCTTGGTTTGCATAGCGGAGGATATCAGCAAGTGATGTCGCCTGAAATCTTGAAGAAATTGCCGAGTGAGCTGCAAGTTATGATTACACGCAGATTGAAAGGATCATGCGATTTACAATATTTGTTAGAGATATTTCACGAAGAGCTTCTTGTTAGAGAGAAATGTGTTTTGAGCCAAGTCAGCGTAGAGAAGAGCAAACCAGCCAACGCCCCCCAAGAAGCGACGAGAAACAGATTCCCGTATCGAAATCTGCAAGCTACAGCAGCAACGTTATATACTGGAAGCCAAGCAAATGACAGAAAGTTTGTTATCAAATGTGCCTATTGCGATGGAGATCACAAGTCTCATTTGTGTACCACCGTTACTGATCACGTTGTACGAAGAAAGATCTTGACGCAGAAGAACCGCTGCTTCATTTGTTTACGCGCTAATCATCTGGCACGGAACTGTCGTTCAAACATGACATGCCTGAAATGCAACCGAAGACACCATTCTACGATATGTGAGTGTTATTCCAAGCCAACGACGACCGAGAATGGTGATCAAAATGATCAAAAGGGAAGCAGTGTTGAAACGAAAGAACCCGAGAGTGCGTCAACCACCAACATGCATGTGAGTGCAAGAAATTCCGTTTTGTTGCAGACCGCGCGGGCAGAAGTCAGAGCCCCAGGAAAACCGAGTGGGAGAAATTTCAGATTTGTATTTGATTCAGGAAGTCAGAAGAGTTATGTGACATTTGATATGAAAAACGCGTTGAATCTTCCAGTTGTTGGAAAAGATAAACTGTTGATAAAGACGTTTGGAGACGAATCGCCGAAAGTTCGTGATTGTGAGATCGTGCAATTTTCAGTAAGTTGCAAAAATGGAGAAGAAACTGTGATGCAGGCGTATGTTGTACCTGTCATTTGCACGCCTATTAGTAATCAAGTGATTTCGAGAGCTGTGAAACATTATGAGCATTTGAGAGGATTGGATTTAGCGGATTTTGTAGAGGAAGACGAGTTAAACGTTGATAGGAATGTGGACATTTTGATTGGTGCGGATTTTTATTGGAGGTTTATCACCGGACGCATTTTGCAAGGAAAGAAACCAGGTCCGGTTGCGATGGAGACGAAGTTAGGGTGGGTGCTGTCAGGGCCCACGGATATGGTAAGTTCTGATCCCGATTCACATGTTATGAGATTTGATACTGTTGTTGTTGATAAGGAAAATTTTGCTATTGTGAATGAAGTGAAAAAGTTTTGGGAAAATGAGGCTATAGGCATAAAAGGAAATGAAGATCAGTTTGTGCATGAAAAGTTTGTTGATGAAATTGAGTTTGTTGATAACCGATATGAGGTTAAGTTGCCTTTTAAAGACGGACACCCGATTCTCCCGGACAACTATTCCCTTGCAAAGAGAAGGCTGTTTTCACTTGTAAACCGATTGCAGCAAAACAAAGATATTGCTGAGCAATACGATGAGATAATCAAAGATCAGTTGGAAAGGGGAATAGTTGAAAGGGTCGATGAAAGTGCCGAAGTTGAGTTAGGCAAGGTATCGTATCTTCCTCACAGAGAAGTTCTTAGGCCAGACAAAGAAACGACAAAATTGAGAATCGTGTTTGATGCTTCAGCTAAGAATGATGGGCCTAGCCTTAATGATTGTTTAGACTCTGGTCCTTCATTGTTGCCGCTTTTATACGATATTTTATTGAGGTTCAGAGCAAAGAATGTTGTGTTAATTGGAGATATTGAAAAGGCTTTTTTGAATATTTCTGTTGCGCCAGAACACAGGGATACAATGCGTTTTTTGTGGGTGGATGATGTTCAGTCGAAAGATCCTAAAGTTGTCGTTTACAGAATAGCTCGTGTTTGTTTCGGAGCTGTTTGTAGTCCATTTTGTTTGAATGCAGTCGTGCAACACCATATTTCAAAGTTTGAAAATGATAAAGAGTTTGTCGAGAGTGTGAAAAATTCCATCTATTGTGATGACTTTGTTGGGGGTACAGAGAGCGAAGAAAGTGCGATAGCTCTCTACCAAAAATTGAAAGATCGATTCAGGCAAGGGGGTTTTAACATGCGAAAATGGCATTCGAATTCTGATGAAGTTTTGGCTAAAATTGAGCATTTGGAAAACGAGGTTGGCCCCCAAAAAGAAGCGAAACCGCCCGAAGAAAAGTTGTCGGACACGCCTTTGTTGAAAAATGATTCCGAGAAGCCTGATGAGAGTAAGGTTTTGGGCATAAATTGGAACTCGAAGTCAGACAAGCTCGCTTACGATTTTAATGCAATGCTTGGGTCTGCTGAGAAGGAGCAAATTACGAAGCGCGATGTGCTAGCTACGACCGCCAAGATTTTCGATCCGCTTGGCTTGATCAGTCCGGTTATTGTCCCGTTGAAGTTGTTGTTTCAAAAGTTGTGCAAGCAAACTAACGATTGGAACTCATTGATAGATGAGTCTATTTTGAGCGATTATAAATCAATCGTAAATGACATGATGCATGTAGGTCGCATTGTTGTTGACAGAAATTATTTTGGAAGAGATATTGCAGTGTCTGATGTCGATTTTATTGAATTACACGGAGTTTGCGTTTGTGTTATTCGTCATTTGAATTTGTGTATTTGATTGCGATGTAAACAAACTTTACCGTACCACCGCTTACGTCGCGTGATTTAGCCGCATACGTAGAACCAGATAAAGAAGATGATTGCGAGATCGACGTAATCGAAAATCGTTGTCGAAGCGAAGTCGTTACTTAGAGAAGCTGTTGGATCATTTCAGAAGACGATTTAGACACGAGTATTTAACCAGTTTACGAGAATTTCACATTGGAAAGAAGACGTTGACAAATAGAGTTATTAAAGTCGGTGACGTCGTAACAATTCATGAAGAGAAACGACCACGTCAGTTGTGGAACCTGGGTCGAGTTACGAAGTTGCTTACTGGTAAAGATGGAGACGTTCGTAGTGCAGTCGTGAGAGTTTACAGAAAAGGAAGAGCAGCAGATTTGAGAAGACCGATCAAGAAACTGTATCCAGTCGAAGTAGCTGATGCAGAAGAGAGTGCAGAGGACAGGAGGACGATAGTCGACAGGGAGGATGAAGAACCTCAGATTAGGACAGTGCTGGACGAACACGTTGGTGAGATGATTCATTGACCGTAAGTAGTACGTAGTAGTTAGCTGGCTGAGTATTTAATCGCGTTTAGTTAATCGTAGTTATCGTTATAGTTCGTGTTATCGCATTTCCCGCGCGGGGAGTGTGGAAAAAGCTGAGGACTGGACCGAGTGTTTAGAGTAATTATATTTTGACGTTTATGGTTGGGAGTTGAATCGAACTAGGAAAGAGATAAGATGGCCGAATAAAATAGTTTCGTACAGACTGGAGAGAGACGCAACGAGGCGTAATAGAAAATACTACATAACTATAGGCCAATTTCAATTTTGTCAGTGCTATCTAAGTTATTTGAAAAGATTGCACATGACCAACTTATTGATTTCCTCGAATCTAACAAAAAACTAACGCAGAATCAGTTTGCTTTCCGTAAGCTCCATTCTACAATTACCTCACTGATTGGTGTCTCAGATCATTGGTATTCAAGTATCGACAACAACAAAGCTAACTTTGCTCTTTTTCTCGACTTGAAAAAGGCATTTGATACCGTGGATCATGAGATACTCATCAGTAAATTAGCAAAATATGAAATAAAAGGTATTGAGAACAACTGGTTTAAATCCTATTTAACTAACAGAAGCCAGTACTGTTCCATTGATGGTCAAGTATCTGATATTATGGAAATAGATTGTGGGATCCCCCAAGGTTCATGCTTGGGACCGCTGCTCTTTATCATTTATTTAAATGATTTTGAGCACTGCCTCGAACACTCAAGAGCCAACATGTACGCAGATTATACTGAGATAACAATATCCTGAAACAACCAAGTAGAGCTTATAGAAAAAGCACAAGCTGAGTTATTAAACATCGCAGAATGGATGAGGATTAACAAACTCAGTCTCAATCCCACCAAAACATAATACATGATACTAGATCATCCTCGTAGAAGGAAAAATAGAGAATTATTACCGCAAGCATTCATAAATCGCGAAAAAATTAAGCAGGTTGACAAAACAAAATATCTTGGGGTAATAGTTGACGATACTTTAAGTTTGGAAGAACAGTATGAATTAGTTAAGAAAAAGGTTGCTGGGGGCCTTGCAGCAATGAAGAAACTTAAGGGCATCCTTCCACAATCAATGCTTTTTCAAGTGTACAAAGCGCTTGTTGAGAGTCATCTTCGCTATGCTGACGTAGTATGGGGGAGCTTATCGGAAACTAAAATAACAGCCCTTCAGAGACTGCAAAATCGTGCATTTGAAATCATTGAAGGATCGAAAATAAAAGACTCTTTGATTCGACCCACATTTAGCATCGACCAGATGTTTCAATTTGACCGGTCGGTTCTGATGTATAAGATAATTAACAAGATATGTCCTGAAAGTCTGCACGATAAATTTGCTGAAAGATCCTCGATAAGCAAGTATGATACAAGAAATAAAGCTGATCTCCAAATCCCAAGGCTAAATCTAGACTTCAGTAGAAAAAGTTTCAATTATACCGGTCTAAAAACCTGGAATTCTATTCCAACACACATAAGAGAGTCTGGCACACTCACCCGGTTTAAGAATGGGCTAAAAAGTCATTTTCTAAGCTGAGAAAAATATGTTTTCGCACGAATCTATGGAAGAACAGTACTGGCTTTTATATCTATTATTAAGCATACTATTTTTTGTTATACTTTTTTATACGGAATGGATGTCGTGATTAAATAAGAAATAAGAAGAAGAAGAAGAAAGAGTGTCTCCCTGAGGGAGACAAATGTTGTCTCCCAGAGGGAGACAAATGTTGTCTCCCGGAGGGAGACAGAGGTTGTCTCCCTTAGGGAGACCAAGGTGGTCTCCCGGAGGGAGACAAAGGTTATCTCCCGGAGGGAGACAAATGTTGTCTCAATGAGGGAGACAGAGGTTGTCTCCCTTAGGGAGACCAAGGTTGTCTCCCGGAGGGAGAGTGGCTGTCCCCTGGAGGGAGACATTGTTCGTCTCCCGAAGGGAGACAAAGGTTGTCTCCAAGAGGGAGACAAAGGTCGTCTCCCGGAGGGAGATAAAGGTTGTCTCCCGGAGGGAGACAAAGGTTGTCTCCCAGAGGGAAAAAAGCTTATCTCCAGGAGTGAGACAAATGTTGTCTCCCGTAGGGAGACAAAAGTTGTCTCCCTTAGGGAGACCAAGGTTGTCTTTCGGCGGGAGACAAAGAGTGTCTCCAAGAGGGAGACAAATGTTGTCTCCCTGAGGTAGACAAATGTTGTTTCCCGGAGGGAGACAAAGGTCGTCTTCTGGAGTGAGACAGGTTTTCTCCCGGAGGGAGACAAAGGTTGTCTCCCAAAGGGAGACAAATGTTGTCTCCCGGAGGGAGACAAATGTCGTCTCCCCGAGGGAGACAAATGTTGTCTCCCGGAGGGAGACAAAGGTTGTCTCCCGCAGGGAGACAAAGGTGGTCTCCAGGAGGGAGAGAAATGTTGTCTCCAGGAGGGAGACAAATGTTGTCTCCCGGACCGGATGGAGACAAAGGTTGTCTCGCAGAGGGAGACAAAGGTTGTCTCCCGTATGGAGATAAAGGTTGTCTCCCGGAAGGAGACAAGTTGTCTCCTCGAGGAAGAAAAAGGTTGTCTGCCGGGGGGAGACAAATGTTGTCTCTCGGAGGGAGAAAAAGGTTGTCTCTCGGATTGAGACAAATGTTGTCTCCTGGAGGGAGACAGAGGTTGTATTCCGGAGGGAGACAAAAATTGTCTCCCGGAGGGAGAAAAAGGTTGTCTCCCGGAGGGAGACAAATGTTGTCTCCCGGAGGGAGACAGAGGTTGTCTCCCGGAGGGAGACAGAGGTTGTCTCCCGGAAGGAGACAAATGTTGTTTCCCGCAGGGAGAAAAAGCTTATCTCCCGGAGGGAGACAGAGGTTGTCTACCAGAGGGATACAGAGGTTGTCTCCTGGAGGGAGACAAAGGTTGTCTCCCGGAGGGAGACAAACGTTGTCTCCCGGAGGGAGACAGAGGTTGCCTTCCGGAAGGAGACAAAGGTTGTCTCCTGGAGGAAGAAAAAGGTTGTCTCCCGGAGGGAAAAAAAGGTTGTCTCCCGGAGGGAGACAAATGTTGTCTCCCGGAGGGAAACGGAGGTTGCCTCCAAGAGGGAGAAAAAGGTTGTCTCCCGGAGGGAGACAGAGGTTGTCTTCCGGAGAGAGACAAAGGTTGTCTCCCGGAGGGAGACAGAGGTTGTCTCCCTTAGGGAGATCAAGGCTGCCTCCCGGAGGGAGACAAAGAGTGTCTCCCAGAGGGAGACAAATGTTGTCTCCCTGGGGGAGACAAATGTTGTCTTCCGGAGGGAGACATAGGTTGTCTCCCGGAGGGAGACAAATGTTGTCTCCCGGAGGGAGACAGAGGTTGCCTTCCGGAAGGAGACAGAGGTTGTCTCCTGGAGGAAGAAAAAGGTTGTCTCCCGGAGTGAGACAAATGTTGTCTTTCGTAGGGAGACAAATGTTGTCTCCCGGAGGGAGACAGAGGTTGTCTTCCGGAGGGAGACAAAGGTTGTCTCCCGGAGGGAGACAAAAGTTGTATCCCGTAGGGAGAAAAAGGTTGTCTCCCGGAGGGAGACAATGGTTGTCTCCCGGATGGAGACAGAGGTTGTCTCCCTTAGGGAGACCAAGGTTGTCTCCCGTAAGGGGACAGAGGTTGTCTCCCTTAGGAAGACCAAGGTTGTCTCCCGGAGCGAGACAAAGAGTGTCTCGCGGAGGGAGACAAATGTTGTCTCTCTGGAGGAGACAAATGTTGTCTCCCGGATGGAGACAGAAGTTGTCTCCCTTAGGGAGACCAAGGTTGTCTCCCGGAGGGAGACAAAGAGTGTCTCCCAGAGGGAGACAAATGTTGTCTCCCTGAGGGAGACAAATGTTGTTTCCCGGAGGGAGACAAAGGTCGTCTTCTGGAGGGAGACAGGTTTTCTCCCTGAGGGAGGCAAAGGTTGTCTCCCGGAGGGAGACAAATTTTGTCTCCCAGAGGGAGAAAAGGATTATCTGCCGGAGGGAGACAAAGGTTGCCTCCCGGAGAGAGACCGAGGTTGTTTCCCGGAGGGAGAAAAAGGTCATTTTCTGGAGGGAGACAGGTTTTCTCCCGGAGGGAGATAAAGGTTGTCTCCCAAAGGGAGACAAAGTTTGTCTCCCAAAGGGAGAGTGGCTGTCCCCTGGAGGGAGACATTGTTCGTCTTCCGGAGGGAGACAAAGGTCGTCTCAAAGAGGGAGATAAAGGTTATCTCTCGGAGGGAGACAAAGAATGTCTCCCTGAGGGAAAAAGGTTATCTCCCGGAGTGAGACAAATGTTGTCTCCCGGAGGGAGACAGAAGTTGTCTCCCTTAGGGAGACCAAAGTTGTCTCCCGGAGGGAGACAAAGAGTGTCTCCCAGAGGGAAACAAATGTTGTCTCCCTGAGGGAGACAAATGTTGTTTTCGGAGGGAGACAAAGGTCGTCTTCTGGAGGGAGACAGGTTTTCTCCCGGAGGGAGGCAAATGTTGTCTCCCGGAGGGAGACAAATTTTGTCTCCAAGAGGGAGAAAAGGATTATCTGCAAGAGGGAGACAAAGGTTACCTCCCGGAGAGACACCGAGGTTGTTTCCCGAGGGGAGACAATGGTTGCCTCCTGGAGGGAGACAAATGTTGTCTCTCGGTTGTCTCCCGAAGGGAGAAAAAGGTTGTCTCCCGGAGGGAGACAAATGTTGTCTCTCGGAGGGAGACAGAGATTGTCTCCCATAGGGAGACAAAGGTTGTCTCCCGGAGGGAGACAAATGTTGTCTCCCGGAGGGAGACAAAGGTCGTCTTCTGGAGGGAGACAGGTTTTCTCCCGGAGGGAGGCAGAGGTTGCCTTCCAAAAGGAGACAAAGGTTGTCTCCTGGAGGGAGACAAAAATCGTCTACCGGAGGGAAAAAAAGTTGTCTCCCGGAGGGAGACAAATGCTGTCTCCCGAAGGGAGACAGGGGTTGCCTTCCGAAAGGAGGCAAAGGTTGTCTCCTGGAGGGAGACAAAAATCGTCTCCCGGAGGGAAAAAAAGGTTGTCTCCCAGAGGGAGACAAAAGTTGTCTCCCGGAGGGAGACAGAGGTTGTCTCCCAGAGGGACAAAAAGGTTGTCTCTCGGATGGAGACAAATGTTTCTTTCCGGAGGGAGACAGAGGTTGCCTTCCGAAAGGAGACAAATGTTGTCTCCTGGAGGGAGACAAATGTTGTTTCCCGGAAGGAGACAAAGGTCGTCTTCTGGAAGGAGACAGGTTTTGTCTCGGTTTGAGACAACGGTTGTCTCCCGGAGGGAGACAAAGTTTGTCTCCCAAAGGGAGAGTGGCTGTCCCCTGGAGGGAGACATTTTTTTGTCTCCTGGAGGGAGACAAAAGTCGTCTCCCAGAGGGAGATAAAGGTTGTCTCCCGGAGGGAGACAAAGAATGCCTCCCTGAGGGAAAAAGGTTATCTCCCGGAGGGAGACAAATGTTGTCTCCCGGAGGGAGACAGAAGTTGTCTTCCTTAGGGAGACCAAGTTTGTCTCCCGGAGGGAGACAAAGAGTGTCTCCCAGAGGGAGACAAATGTTGTCTCCATGAGGGAGACAAATGTTGTTTCCCGGAGGGAGACAAAGGTCGTCTTATGGAGGGAGACAGGTTTTCTCCCGGAGGGAGGCAAAGGTTGTCTCCTGGAGGGAGACAAAGGTTGTCTCCCAGAGGGAGAAATAGGATTATCTGCCGGAGGGAGACAAAGGTTGCCTCCCGGAGAGAGACCGAGGTTGTTTCCCGTAGGGAGAAAAATATTGTCTCCAGGAGGGAGACAAATGTTGTCTCCCGGAGGGAGACAGAGATTGTCTCCCAGAGGGAGACAAAGGTTGTCTTCCGGAGGGAGACAAATGTTGTCTCCCGGATGGAGACAGAGGTTGTCTCCCGGAAGGAGACAAAGGTTGTCTCCCGGAGAGAGAGAAAGGTTATCTCCCGGTGGGAGACAGAGGTTGTCTACCGGAGGGAGACATAGGTTGTCTCTCGGAGTGAGACAGAGATCGTCTCCCATAGGGTGACAAAGGTTGTCTCCCGGAGGGAGACAAATGTTGTCTCCCGGAGGGAGACAGAAGTTGTCTCCCAGAGGGACAAAAAGGTTGTCTCCCAGTGGGAGGCAGAGGTTGTCTTCCGGAGAGAATCAAAGGTTGTGTCCCGGAGGGAGACAAAGGTTGTCTCCCGGAGGGAGAAAAAGTTTGTCTCCCAGAGGGAGAAATAGGTTGTCTGCCGGAGGGAGACAAATGTTGCTTTCCGGAGGTAGACAGAGGTTGCCTTCCGAAAGGAGACAAATGTTGTCTGCTGGAGGGAGACAAATGTTGTTTCCCGGAGGGAGACAAAGGTCGTCTTTTGGAGGGAGACAGGTTTTATCCCGGAGGGAGATAAAGGTTGTCTCCCGAAGGGAAGCAAATGTTGTCTCCCGGAGGGAGACAAATGTTGTCTCTCGGTTTGAGACAACGGTTGTCTCCCGGAGGGAGACAAAGTTTGTCTCCCAAAGGGAGAGTGGCTGTCTCCATGAGGGAGACATTATTCGTCTCCCGGAGGGAGACAAAGGTCGTCTCCCAGAGGGAGATAAAGGTTGTCTCCCGGAGGGAGACAAAGAATGTCTCCCTGAGGGAAAAAAGTTATCTCCCGGAGTGAGACAAATGTTGTCTCCCGGAAGGAGACGAATGTTGTCTCCCGGGGAGAGACAAATGTTGTCTCCCGGAGGGAGATAAAGGTTTTCTCCGGGGGGGGGGGAGACAAAGGTTATCTCCCAAGGGGAGACAAAGGTTGTCTCCCGGAGGGAGACAAATGTTGCCTCCCAAAGGGAGACAAAGGTTTTCTCACGGAGGGAGACAAAGGTTGTCTCCCGGGGGGAGACAAAGGTTGTCTCCCGGAGGGAGACAAATGTTGTCTCCCGGGGGGAGGAAAAGGTTGTCTCCCGGGGGGAGACAAAAGTTGTCTCCCGGGGGAGACAATGGTTGACTCCCGGAGGGAGACAAAGGTTATCTCCCGAAGGGAGACAAAGGTTGTCTCCCCGGGGGGAGACAAAGGTTGTCTCCCGGAGGGAGACAAAAATTGTCTCCCGGAGAAATATAAAGGTTGTCTCCCGGAGGGAGACAAAGGTTGTCTCCTGGGGGGAGACAAAGGTTGTCTCCCGGAGGGAGACAAATATTGTCTCTGGAGGGAGACAAATGTTGTCTCCGGGGGGGAGACAAAGGTTATCTCCCGAAGGGAGACAAATGTTGTCTCCCGGAGGGAGACATATGTTGTCTCTCGGAGGGAGAAGAAGGTTGTCTCCCGGAGGGAGACAAAGGTTCTCTCCCGGGGGAGACAAAGGTTGTCTCCCGGGGGGAGACAAACGTTGTCTCCTGGAGGGAGACAAATGTTGTCTCCCGGGGGGAGACAAATGTTGTCTCCCGGGGGAGACAAATGTTGTCTCCCGGAGAGAGACAAATGTTGTCTCCCGGGGGAGACAAATGTTGTCTCCAGGAGGGAGACATTGTTGTCTCCCGGAGGGAGACAAAGGTTGTCTCCCGGGGGGAGACAAAGGTTGTCTCCTGGAGGGACACAAATGTTGTCTCTCGGAGGGAGACAAAGGATGTCTCCCGGAGAAAGACAAAGGTTGTCTCCCGGAGAGAGACAAATGTTGTCTCCCGGGGGAGACAAATGTTGTCTCCCGGGGGAGAGAAATGTTGTCTCCCGGAGGGAAACAAAGGTTCTCTCCCGGGGGAGACAAAGGTTGTCTCCCGGGGGGAGACAAACGTTGTCTCCTGGAGGGAGACAAATGTTGTCTCCCGGGGGGAGACAAATGTTGTCTCCCGGGGGAGACAAATGTTGTCTCCCGGAGAGAGACAAATGTTGTCTCCCGGGGGAGACAAATGTTGTCTCCAGGAGGGAGACATTGTTGTCTCCCGGAGGGAGACAAAGGTTGTCTCCCGGGGGGAGACAAAGGTTGTCTCCTGGAGGGACACAAATGTTGTCTCTCGGAGGGAGACAAAGGATGTCTCCCGGAGAAAGACAAAGGTTGTCTCCCGGAGAGAGACAAATGTTGTCTCCCGGGGGAGACAAATGTTGTCTCCCGGGGGAGAGAAATGTTGTCTCCCGGAGGGAAACAAAGGTTCTCTCCCGGGGGAGACAAAGGTTGTCTCCCGGGGGGAGACAAACGTTGTCTCCTGGAGGGAGACAAATGTTGTCTCCCGGGGGGAGACAAATGTTGTCTCCCGGGAGAGACAAATGTTGTCTCCCGGAGGGAGAGAAAGGTTGTCTCCCAGAGGGAGACAGATGTTGTCTCCCGGAGGGAGACAAAGGTTATCTCCCGAAGGGAGACAAAGGTTGTCTCCCGGGGGGAGACAAAGGTTGTCTCCCGGAAGGAGACATAAATTGTTTCCCGGAGAAATATAAAGGTTGTCTCCCAGAGGGAGACAAAGGTTGCCTCCCGGGGGGAGACAAAGGTTGTCTCCCGCAGGGAGACAAACGTTGTCTCCCGGAGGGAGACAACTGTTGTCTCCCGGGGGGAGACAAAGGTTGTCTCCCGGGTGGAGACAAATGTTGTCTCCCGGGGGGAAACAAAGGTTGTCTCCCGAAGGGAGACAAATGTTGTCTCCCGGAGAAAGACAAAGGTTGTCTCCCGGAGAGAGACAAATGTTGTCTTCCGGGGGAGACAAATGTTGTCTCCCGGAGGGAGACAAATGTTGTCTCCCAGAGGGAGACAAAGGTTGTCTCCCGGAGAGAGACAAAGGTTATCTCCCGAAGGGAGAGAAAGGTTGTCTCCCGGGGGGAGACAAAGGTTGGCTCCCGGAGGGAGACAAAGGTTGTCTCCCGGAGGGAGACAAAGGTTGTCTCCCGCTGGGAAACAAAGGTTGTCTCCCGGAGGGAGACAACTGTTGTCTCCCGGGCGGAGACAAAGGTTGTCTCCCGGGGGATACAAATGTTGTCTCCCGGAGGGAGAGAAAGGTTGTCCCCCGGAGGGAGACAAATGTTGTCTCCCGGGGGAGACAAAGGTTGTCTCCCAAGAGGAGACAAAACTTGTCTCCCAGAGGGAGACATATGTTGTCTCTCGGAGGGAGACAAAGGTTGTCTCCCGGAGGGAGACAAAGGTTATCTCCCGAAGGGAGACAAAGGTTATCTCCCGAAGGGATACAAAGGTTGTCTCCCGGGGGAGACAAATGTTGTCTCCCGGGAGGAGACAAAAGTTGTCTCCCAGGGGGAGACAAAGGTTGTCTACCGGAGGGAGACAAATGTTGCCTCCCAAGAGGGAGACAAAGGTTATCTCCCAAAGGGAGACAAAGGTTGTCTCCCGTGGGGAGACAAAGGTTGTCTCCCGGAGGGAGACAACTGTTGTCTCCCGGAGGGAGACAAATGTTGTCTCCCGGGTGGAGACAAATGTTGTCTCTCGGAGAAATATAAAGGTTGTCTCCCGGAGGGAGACAAAGGTTGTCTCCCGGGGGGAGACAAAGGTTGTCTCCAGGAGGAGGACAAATGTTGTCTCCCACAGGAAGACAAATGTTGTCTCCCGGAGAAAGACAAAGGTTGTCTCCCGGAGAAAGACAAATGTTGTCTCCCGGGGGAGACAAATGTTGTCTCCAGGAGGGAGACATTGTTGTCTCCCGGAGGGAGACAAAGGTTGTCTCCCGGGGGGAGACAAAGGTTGTCTCCTGGAGGGACACAAATGTTGTCTCTCGGAGGGAGACAAAGGATGTCTCCCGGAGAAAGACAAAGGTTGTCTCCCGGAGAGAGACAAATGTTGTCTCCCGGGGGAGACAAATGTTGTCTCCCGGGGGAGAGAAATGTTGTCTCCCGGAGGGAAACAAAGGTTCTCTCCCAGGGGAGACAAAGGTTGTCTCCCGGGGGGAGACAAACGTTGTCTCCTGGAGGGAGACAAATGTTGTCTCCCGGGGGGAGACAAATGTTGTCTCCCGGGGGAGACAAATGTAGTCTCCCGGAGGGAGAGAAAGGTTGTCTCCCAGAGGGAGACAGATGTTGTCTCCCGGAGGGAGACAAAGGTTATCTCCCGAAGGGAGACAAAGGTTGTCTCCCGGGGGGAGACAAAGGTTGTCTCCCGGAAGGAGACAAAAACTGTTTCCCGGAGAAATATAAAGGTTGTCTCCCAGAGGGAGACAAAGGTTGCCTCCCGGAGGGAGACAAAGGTTGTCTCCCGGAGGGAGACAACTGTTGTCTCCCGGGGGGAGACAAAGCTTGTCTCCCGGTTGGAGACAAAGGTTGTCTCCCGGAGAAAGACAAAAGTTGTCTCACGGAGGGAGACAAAGGTTGTCTCCCGGGGGGAGACAAAGGTTGTCTCCCGGAGGGAGACAAATGTTGTCTCCTGGAGGGAGACAAAGGTTGTCCCCAGGAGGGAGACAAATGTTGTCTCCCGGGGGAGAAAAATGTTGTCTCCCGGGAGGAGACAAAAGTTGTCTCCCAGGGGGAGACAAAGGTTGTCTACCGGAGGGAGACAAATGTTGCCTCCCAAGAGGGAGACAAAGGTTATCTCCCAAAGGGAGACAAAGGTTGTCTCCCGGGTGGAGACAAATGTTGTCTCCCGGAGAAATATAAAGGTTGTCTCCCGGAGGGAGACAAAGGTTGTCTCCCGGGGGGAGACAAAGGTTGTCTCCAGGAGGAGGACAAATGTTGTCTCCCACAGGGAGACAAATGTTGTCTCCCGGAGAAAGACAAAGGTTGTCTCCCGGAGAGAGACAAATGTTGTCTCTCGGAGGGAGACAAAGGTTGTCTCCCGGAGAAAGACAAAGGTTGCCTCCCGGAGAGAGACAAATGTTGTCTCCCGGGGGAGACAAATGTTGTCTCCCGGGGGAGACAAAGGTTGTCTCCCAAGAGGAGACAAAAGTTGTCTCCCAGAGGGAGACAAAGGTTGTCTATCGGAGGGAGACAAATGTTGCCTCCCGGAGGGAGACAAAGGTTATCTCCCAAAGGGAGACAAAGGTTGTCTCCCTGGTGGAGACAAATGTTGTCTCCCGGAGAAATATAAAGGTTGTCTCCCGGAGGGAGACAAAGGTTGTCTCCCGGGGGGAGACAAAGGTTGTCTCCAGGAGGAGGACAAATGTTGTCTCCCACAGGGAGACAAATGTTGTCTCCCGGAGAAAGACAAAGGTTGTCTCCCGGACAGAGACAAATGTTGTCTCTCGGAGGGAGACAAAGGTTGTCTCCCGGAGAAAGACAAAGGTTGCCTCCCGGAGAGAGACAAATGTTGTCTCCCGGGGGAGACAAATGTTGTCTCCCGGGGGAGACAAAGGTTGTCTCCCAAGAGGAGACAAAAGTTGTCTCCCAGAAAGAGACAAAGGTTGTCTATCGGAGGGAGATAAATGTTGCCTCCCGGAGGGAGACATATGTTGTCTCTCGGAGGGAGACAAAGGTTATCTCCCGAAGGGAGACAAAGGTTGTCTCCCGAAGGGAGACAAAGGTTGTCTACCGGAGGGAGACAACGGTTGTCTCCTGGAGGGAGACAAATGTTGCCTCCCAAAGGGAGACAAAGGTTGTCTCCCGGGGGGAGACAAAGGTTGTCTCCAGGAGGAGGACAAATGTTGTCTCCCACAGGGAGACAAATGTTGTCTCCCGGAGAAAGACAAAGGTTGTCTCCCGGAGAGAGACAAATGTTGTCTCTCGGAGGGAGACAAAGGTTGTCTCCCGGAGAAAGACAAAGGTTGCCTCCCGGAGAGAGACAAATGTTGTCTCCCGGGGGGAGACAAAGGTTGTCTCCCGGGGGGAGACAGAGGTTGTCTGCCGGAGGGAGACAAATGTTGCCTCCCAAAGGGAGACAAAGGTTGTTTCCCTTGGGGAGACAAAGGTTGTCTCCCGGGGGGAGACAAACGTTGTCTCCTGGAGGGAGACAAATGTTGCCTCCCAAAGGGAGACAAAGGTTGTCTCCCGGAGGGAGACAAAGGTTGTCTCCCGGGGGGAGAGAAATGTTGTCTCCCGGGGGAGACAAATGTTGTCTCCCGGAGGGAGACAAAGGTTGTCCCCCAGAGGGAGACACATGTTGTCTCCCAGGGGGAGACAAAGGTTGCCTCCCGGAGGGAGACAAAGTTTTTCTCCCTGAGGGAGACAAAGGTTGTCTCCTGGAGGGAGACAAATGTTGCCTCCCAAAGGGAGACAAAGGTTGTCTCCCAGAGGGAGACGAAGATTGTCTCCTGGGGGGAGACAAAGGTTGTCTCCCGGAGAAAGACAAATGTTGTATCCCGGAGGAGACAAATATTGTTTCCCGGAGGGACCCAAAGGTTGTCTCCCGGGAGAGACAAAGGTTCTCTCCCGGGGGGAGACAAAGGTTGTTTCTCGGAGGGAGACAAATGTTGCCTCTCAAAGGGAGACAAAGGTTGTGTCCCGGAGGGAGACAAAGGTTTCCTCCCGGAGGGAGACAAAGGTTGTCTCCCGGGAGGAGACAAAGGTTGTCTCCCGGAGGGAGACAAATGTTGTCTCCCAGAGGGAGACAAAGGTTGCCTCCCGGGGGAGACAAAGGTTGTCTCCCGGAGGGAGACAAATGTTGTCTCTCGGAGGGAGACAAATGTTGTCTCCCGGGGGGAGACAAATGTTGTCTCCCGCGGGGAGACAAAGGTTGTCTCCCGGAGGGAGACAAATGTTGTCTCCCCGGGGGGGGACAAAGGTTGTCTCCCGGGGGGAGACAAAAGTTGTCTCCAGAAGGGAGACAAAAGTTGTCTCCCGAAGGGAGACAAAGGTTGCCTCTCGGGGTAATTTTGCCCCTTTGGGAGGCAACATTAGTCTCCCTCCGGTAGACAACCTTTGTCTCCCCCCGGGAGACAACCTTTGTCTCCCCCCGGGAGACAACCTTTGTCTCCCTCCAGGAGACAACATTTGTCTCCCCCCGGGAGACAACTTTTGTCTCCCTCCAGGGGACAACCTTTGTCTCCCTCCGGGAGACAACATTTGTCTCCCTCCGGGAGACAACATTTGTCTCCCTCCGGTAGACAACCTTTGTCTCCCCCCGGGAGACAACCTTTGTCGCCCCCCAGGAGACAACCTTTGTCTCCCTCCGGGAGACAACCTTTGTCTTCCCCCGGGAGACAACCTTTGTCTCCCCCCGGGAGACAACCTTTGTCTACCCCCGGGAGACAACCTTTGTCTTCCTCCGGGAGACAACCTTTTTCTCCCTTTGGGGAGGCAACATTTGTCACCCTCCGGGAGACAACCTTTGTCTCCCCCGGGAGACAACCTTTTTCTCCCTTTGGGGAGGCAACATTTGTCAACCTCCGGTAGACAACCTTTGTCTCCCCCCGGGAGACAACATTTGTCTCCCTCCGGGTGATAACCTTTGTCTCCCTCCGGGAGACAACCTTTGTCTCCCCCCGGGAGACAACCTTTGTCTCCCTTTGGGAGGCAATTTGTCACCCTCCAGGAGACAACCTTTGTCTCCCCCGGGAGACAACCTTTGTCTCCACCCAAGAGACAACCTTTGTCTCCCTTCCGGAGACAACCTTTGTCTCACCCCGAGAGGCAACCTTTGTCTCCCTTCGGGAGACAACTTTTGTCTCCCTTCTGGAGACAACCTTTGTCTCCCCCCGGGAGACAACCTTTGTCCCCCCCCGGGGAGACAACATTTGTCTCCCTCCGGGAGACAACCTTTGTCTCCCCGCGGGAGACAACATTTGTCTCCCCCCGGGAGACAACATTTGTCTCCCTCCGAGAGACAACATTTGTCTCCCTCCGGGAGACAACCTTTGTCTCCCCCGGGAGGCAACCTTTGTCTCCCTCTGGGAGACAACATTTGTCTCCCTCCGGGAGACAACCTTTGTCTCCTCCCGGGAGACAACCTTTGTCTCCCTCCGGGAGGAAGCCTTTGTCTCCCTCCGGGACACAACCTTTGTCTCCCTTTGAGAGGCAACATTTGTCTCCCTCCGAGAAACAACCTTTGTCTCCCCCCGGGAGAGAACCTTTGTCTCCCCCGGGAGACAACCTTTGGGTCCCTCCGGGAAACAATATTTGTCTCCTCCGGGATACAACATTTGTCTTTCTCCGGGAGACAACCTTTGTCTCCCCCCAGGAGACAATCTTTGTCTCCCTCCGGGAGACAACCTTTGTCTCCCTTTGGGATGCAACATTTGTCTCCCTCCAGGAGACAACCTTTGTCTCCCTCAGGGAGACAACCTCTAAGGTGAGAGAAATTCAATGCGGCATACCCCAAGGTTCTTGCTTAGGCCCCCTTCTCTTCATAATATATCTAAATGATTTTGAACGTAGCCTAGAATTTTCGAAGGCAAATATCTATGCTGATGATACTAATGTGACAATAGCATCAAATGACATCGAGAAATTAGTAGCGGATGCGCAAGAGGAGTTACTTAACATTTCTGAATGGCTGAGAGTAAATAAGCTTAGTCCTAACCCCTCAAAAACAGAGTACTTGATTATAGGCCACCCTCGGAAAACAAAAGATGTAAATATACCGAATGGGTTAAAGTTGAATGACTCTGAAATCAAACGAGTTTCCAAAACCAAATCGTTAGGAGTAATGGTTGAAGAAAATCTGAACTGGGACGAGCAATTTAAAACTGTTAAGAACAAGATTTGTGGGGGACTTGCTTCACTGAAGAAACTGAAAAATATCCTCCCTCAGTCGAAGCTATGTAGTGTATATTACGCTATTGTTGAAAGTCACCTACGCTACGCAGATGTAATCTGGGGCAGTCTTCCAACGAGAAAACTCGAAGCTCTCCAACGATTACAAAATAGAGCCCAGTCGATAATCGAAAATGCCAGATTAAAAGACAACTGGTCCTGTGATTGGCTGAACGTCAATAATCTTATTTCCTTTGATCGGTCAGTTATGACCTATAAGATTATGAATAAACTAAGCCCTGAAAGCCTTTGGGACAAATTTGAGCAAAGATCAATGCACTCAAGCTATGTAACAAGAAACTGCCATGATCTTCAGATCCCAAGGCTAAATACAGAACATGCAAAAAAGGGCTTTAAATATTCGGCTCTAAAAATGTGGAATGACACGCCTGTTGATATACGAGAGGCCCCAACTCTCGGTTGCTTTAAAAAACAATTGAAAGCACACCTACTGGCTGATCAAAAACCTTAACTTCAAAACACGACCCCCTGGAAGAACAGCAATATTAACATTTGGAAATTTTTCGTTAGTTTTAAGATTGTATATAAGTATTATTAGATGTTGAAGGGTTTAATTTTCGTGTATAAATATTTATTCATATCATATCATATCATATCTGTCTCCCTCCGGGAGACAACCTTTGTCTCCCTGCGGGAGACAACCTTTGTCTCCCCTCGGGAGACAACCTTTGTCTCCCCCCGGTAGACAACCTTTGTCTCCCCCCGGGAGAGAACCTTTGTATCCCTCCGAGAGACAGCCTTTGTCTCCCTCCGGGAAACAACATTTGTTTCCCCACGGGAGAAAAAACATTTGTCTCCCTCCGGGAGACAACCTTTGTCTCCCCCCGGGAGAGAACCTTTGTATCCCTCCGAGAGACAACATATGTCTCCCTCAGGGAGACAACATTTGTCTCCCTCCGGGAGACAACCTTTGTCTCCCTCCGAGAGACAACCTTCGTCTCCCTCCGGGAGACAACCTATGTCTCCCTGCGGGAGACAACCTTTGTCTCCCCTCGGGAGACAACCTTTGTCTCTCCCCGGGAGACAACCTTTGTCACCCTCCGGGAGACAACCTTTGTCACCCTCCGGGAGACAACCTTTGTCTCCCCTCGGGAGACAACCTTTGTCTCTCCCCGGGAGACAACCTTTGTCACCCTCCGGGAGACAACCTTTGTCTCCCTCCGGGAGACAACCTTTGTCTCCCTCAGAGAGACAACCTTTGTCTCCCTCCGGGAGACAACCTTTGTCTCCCTCCGGGAGACCACCTTTGTCTCCCCCCGGGAGACAACCTTTGTCTCCCTCCGGGAGACATTCTTTGTCTCCCTTTGGGAGGAAACATTTGTCTCCCTTCGGTAGACAACTTTTGTCTCCCCCCGGGAGACAACCTTTGTCTCCCCCCGGAAGACAACCTTTGTCTCCCTCCGGGAGACAACATTTGTTTCCTTCCGGGAGACAACCTTTGTCTCCCTCCAGGAGACAACCTTTGTCTCCCTCTGAGAGACAACCTTTGTCTCCCTCCAAAAGACAACCTTTGTCTCCCCCCGGGAGACAACCTTTGTCTCCATCCGGGAGACAACCTTTGTCTCCCTTTGCGAGGCAACATTTGTCTCCCCCCGGGAGACAACCTTTGTCTCCCCTCGGGAGACAACCTTTGTCTCCCTCCGGGAGACAACCTTTGTATCCCTCCGGGAGACAACCTTTGTCTCCCTCCGGGAGACAACCTTTGTCTCCCTCCGGGAGACAACCTTTGTCTCCCTCCGGGAGACAACCTTTGTCTCCCCCCGGGAGACAACCTTTGTCTCCCTCCGTGAGACATTCTTTGTCTCCCTTTGGGAGGCAACATTTGTCTCCCTTCGGTAGACAACCTTTGTCTCCCCCCGGGAGACAACCTTTGTCTCCCCACGGAAGACAAACTTTGTCTCCCTCCGGGAGACAACATTTGTTTCCTTGCGGGAGACAACCTTTGTCTCCCTCCGGGAGACAACCTTTGTCTCCCTCTGAGAGACAACCTTTGTCTCCCTCCAAAAGACAACCTTTGTCTCCCCCCGGGAGACAACCTTTGTCTCCCTTTGGGAGGCAACATTTGTCTCCCTCCTGTAGACAACCTTTGTCTCCCCCCAGGAGACAACCTTTGTCTCCCCCGGGAGACAACCTTTGTCTCCCCCCGGGAGACAACCTTTGTCTCCCTCCGGGAGACAACCTTTGTATCCCTCCGGGAGACAACCTTTGTATCCCTCCGGGAGACAACCTTTGTCTCCCTTTGGGAGGCAACATTAGTCTCACTCCGATAGACAACCTTTGTCTCCCCCCGGGAGAAAACCTTTGTCTCCCCCCGGGAGACAACCTTTGTCTCCCTCCAGGAGAATACATTTTTCTCCCCCCGGGAGACAACATTTGTCTCCCTCCAGGGGACAACCTTTGTCTCCCTCCGGGAGACAACATTTGTCTCCCTCTGGGAGACAACATTTGTCTCCCTCCGGTAGACAACCTTTGTCTCCCTCCGGGAGACAACCTTTTCTCCCCCCGGGAGACAACCTTTGTCTCCCTCCGAGAGACAACCTTTGTCACCCTCCGGGAGACAATCTTTGTCTCCCTGCGGGAGACAACCTTTAACTCCCCTCGGGAGACAACCTTTGTCTTTCCCCGGGAGACAACCTTTGTCACCCTCCGGGAGACAACCTTTGTCTCCCTCCGAGAGACAACCTTTGTCTCCTTTCGGGAGACAACCTTTGTCTCTCCCCGGGAGGCAACCTTTGTCTCCCTCCGGGAGACAGTCTTTGTCTCCCTCCGAGAGACAACCTTTGTCTCCCCCCGGGACACAACCTTTGTCTCCCTCCGAGAGACAACATTTGTTTCCCCCTGGGAGACAACGTTTGTCTTCCTCCGGGAGACAACCTTTGTCTCCCTCTGAGAGACAACCTTTGTCTCCCTCCCTGAGACAACCTTTGTCTCCCTCCGGGAGACAACATTTGTTTCCCCCCGGGAGACAACCTTTGTCTCCCTCCGGGAGACAACCTTTGTCTCCCCCCAGGAGACAACCTTTGTCTCCCTCCGGGAGACAACCTTTGTCTCCCTTTGGGAGGCAACATTTGTCTCCCTCCGGTAGACAACCTTTGTCTCCCTCCGGGAAACAACATTTGTTTCCCAACGGGTGACAACATTTGTCTCCCTCCGGGAGACAACCTTTGTCTCCCCCCGGGAGACAACCTTTGTATCCCTCCGAGAGACAACATATGTCTCCCTCAGGGAGACAACATTTGTCTCCCTCCAGGAGACAACCTTTGTCTCCCTCCGAGAGACAACCTTTGTCTCCCTCCGGGAGACAACCTTTGTCTCCCTGCGGGAGACAACATCTGTCTCTCTGCGGGAGACAACATTTGTCTCCCTCCGGGAGACAACCTTTGTTCCCCCCCGGGAGACAACATGTGTCTCCCTCCGGGAGACAACATTTGTCTCCCTCCGGGAGACAACCTTTGTCTCCCCCCAAGAGATGACCTTTGTCTTCCTCCGGGAGACAACCTTTGTCTCCCTCCGAGAGACAACATATGTCTCCCTCCGGGAGACAACATTTGTCTCCCTCCAGGAGACAACCTTTGTCTCCCCCCGGGAGACAACCTTTGTCTCCCCCCGGGAGACAACCTTTGTCTCCCTCCAGGAAACAACATTTGTTTCCCCACGGGAGACAACATTTGTCTCCCTCCGGGAGGCAACCTTTGTCTCCCCCGGGAGACAACCTTTGTATCCCTCCGAGAGACAACATATGTCTCCCTAAGTGAGACAACATTTGTCTCCCTCCGAGAGACAACCTTTGTCTCCCTGCGGGAGACAACCTTTGTCTCCCTGCGGGAGACAACATCTGTCTCCCTCCGGGAGACAACATTTGTCTCCCTCCGGGAGACAACCTTTGTTTCCCCCCGGGAGACAACATGTGTCTCCCTCCGGGAGACAACATTTGTCTCCCTCCGGGAGACAACCTTTGTCTCCCCCCGAGAGACGACCTTTGTCTCCCTCCGGGAGACAACATTTGTCTCCCTCCGGGAGACAACATTTGTCTCCCTCCGGGAGACAACATTTGTCTCCCTCCGGGAGACAACATTTGTCTCCCTCCGGGAGACAACCTTTGCCTCCCCCCGGGAGACAACCTTTGTCTCCCTCCGGGAGACAACCTTTGTTTCCCTCCAGGAGACAACCATTGTCTCAATCCGAGAGACAACCTTTTTCTCCCTTTGGGAGACAACCTTTGTCACTCCCCGGGAGGCAACCTTTGTCTCCCTCCGGGAGACAGCCTTTGTCTCCCTCCGAGAGACAACCTTTGTCTCCCCCCCGGGAGACAACCTTTCTCTCCCTCCGGGAGACAACCTTTGTCTCCCCCCGGGAGACAACCTTTGTCTCCCTCCGGGAGACAACTTTTGTCTCCCCCCCAGGAGACAACCTTTGTATCCCTCCGAGAGACAACATATGTCTCCCTCAGGGAGACAACATTTGTCTCCCTCCGAGAGACAATTTTTGTCTCCCCCCAGGAGACAACCTTTGTCTCCCTCCAGGAGACATTCTTTGTCTCCCTTTTGAGGCAACATTTGTCTCCCTCCGGTAGACATGAGGTAGATCCAGGAGACAACCTTTGTCTCCCTCCGGGAAACAACATTCGTTTCCCAACGGGAGAAAACATTTGTCTCCCTCCGGGAGACAACCTTTGGCTCCCCCCGGGAGACAACCTTTGTATCCCTCCGAGAGATAACATATGTCTCCCTCAGGGAGACAACATTTGTCTCCCTCCGGGAGACAACCTTTGTCTCCCTCCGAGAGACAACCTTTGTCTCCCTCCGAGAGACAACCTTTATTTCCCCCCGGGAGACAACATGTGTCTCCCTCCGAGAGACAACATTTTTCTCCCGGAGGGAGACAACCTTTGTCTCCCCCTGGGAGACAACCTTTGTCTCCCTCTGGGAGACAACCTTTGTCTCCCTCTGGGAGACAACCTTTGTCTCCCTCCGGGGGACAACATTTGTCTCCCTCCGAGAGACATCCTTTGTCTCCCTCCGAGAGACAACCTTTGTCTCCCTTCGGGAGACAACCTTTGTCTCCCCCCGGGAGGCAACCTTTGTCTCCCTCCGGGAGACAGCCTTTGTCTCCCTCCGAGAGACAACCTTTGTCTCCTCCCGGGAGACAACCTTTGTCTCTCTCCAGGAGACCACCTTTGTCTCCCTCCAAGAGACAACATATGTCTCCCTCCCGGAGACAACATTTGTCTCCCTCCAGGAGACAACCTTTTTCTCCCCCCGGGAGACAACATTTGTCTCCCTCCGAGAGACAACATATGTCTCCCTCCGGGAGACAACCTTTGTCTCCCCCTGGGAGACAACCTTTGTCTCCCTCCGGAGGACAACATTTGTCTCCCTCCGAGAGACAACCTTTGTCTCCCTCCGAGAGACAACCTTTGTCTCCCTTCGGGAGACAACCTTTGTCTCCCCCCGGGAGGCAACCTTTGTCTCCCTCCGGGAGATAGCCTTTGTATCCCTCCGGGAGACAACCTTTGTATCCCTCCGGGAGACAACCTTTGTCTCCCTTTGGGAGGCAACATTAGTCTCACTCCGATAGACAACCTTTGTCTCCCCCCGGGAGAAAACCTTTGTCTCCCCCCGGGAGACAACCTTTGTCTCCCTCCAGGAGAATACATTTGTCTCCCTCCAGGAGACAACCTTTTTCTCCCTCCAGGAGAAAACATTTGTCTCCCTCCGGGAGACAACATTTGTCTCCCTCCAGGGGACAACCTTTGTCTCCCTCCGGGAGACAACATTTGTCTCCCTTTGGGAGGCAACATTTGTCTCCCTCCGGTAGACAACCTTTGTCTCCCCCAAGGAGACAACCTTTGTCTCCCCCCGGGAGACAACCTTTGTATCCCTCCGGGAGACAACCTTTGTCTCCCCCCGGGAGAGAACCTTTGTATCCCTCCGAGAGACAACATAAGTCTCCCTCAGGGAGACAACATTTGTCTCCCTCCGGGAGACAACCTTTGTCTCCCTCCGAGAGACAACCTTTGTCTCCCTCCTGGAGACAACCTATTGTCTCCCCCCAGGAGACAACCTTTGTCTCCCCCCAGGAGACAACCTTTGTCTCCCTCCTGGAGACAACATTTGTCTCTCCCCGGGAGGCAAACTTTGTCTCCCTCCGGGAGACAGCCTTTGTCTCCCTCCGAGAGACAACCTTTGTCTCCCCCCCAGGAGACAACCTTTGTCTCCCTCCGAGAGACAACATATGTCTCCCTCCGGGAGACAACATATGTCTCCCTCCGGGAGACAACCTTTGTCTCCCCCCGGGAGACAACCTTTGTTTCCCCCCCGGAGACAACCTTTTTCACCCTCCGGGAGACAACCTTTGTCTCCCCCCGGGAGACAACCTTTGTCTCCCTCCGGGAGACATTCTTTGTCTCCCTTTGGGAGGCAACATTTGTCTCCCTTCGGTAGACAACCTTTGTCTCCCCCCAGAAGACAACCTTTGTCTCCCCCCGGAAGACAACCTTTGTCTCCCTCCGGGAGACAACATTTATTTCCTTCCGGGAGACAACCTTTGTCTCCCTCTGAGAGACAACCTTTGTCTCCCTCCAAAAGACAACCTTTGTCTCCCCCCGGGAGACAACCTTTGTCTCCCTCCGGGAGACAACCTTTGTCTCCCTTTGGGAGGCAACATTTGTCTCCCTCCGGTAGACAACCTTTGTCTCCCCCAAGGAGACAACCTTTGTCTCCCCCCGGGAGACAACCTTTGTCTCCCTCCGAGAGACAACCTTTGTCTCCCTCCTGGAGACAACCTATTGTCTCCCCCCAGGAGACAACCTTTGTCTCCCCCCAGGAGACAACCTTTGTCTCCCTCCTGGAGACAACATTTGTCTCTCCCCGGGAGGCAAACTTTGTCTCCCTCCGGGAGACAGCCTTTGTCTCCCTCCGAGAGACAACCTTTGTCTCCCCCCAGGAGACAACCTTTGTCTCCCTCCGAGAGACAACATATGTCTCCCTCCGGGAGACAACATATGTCTCCCTCCAGGAGACAGCCTTTGTCTCCCCCCGGGAGACAACCTTTGTCTCCCCCCCGGAGACAACCTTTGTCTCCCTCCGGGAGACAACCTTTGTATCCCTCCGGGAGACAACCTTTGTATCCCTCCGGGAGAGAACCTTTGTCTCCCCCTGGGAGACAACCTTTGTCTCCCTTCGGGAGACAACCTTTGTCTCCCTTTGGGAGGCAACATTAGTCTCCCTCCGGTAGACAACCTTTGTCTCCCCCCGGGAGACAACCTTTGTCTCCCCCCGGGAGACAACCTTTTTCTCCCTCCAGGAGACAACATTTGTCTCCCTCCGGGAGACAACATTTGTCTCCCTCCAGGGGACAACCTTTGTCTCCCTCCGGGAGACAACATTTGTCTCCCTTTGGGAGGCAACATTTGTCTCCCTCCGGTAGACAACCTTTGTCTCCCCCAAGGAGACAACCTTTGTCTCCCCCCGGGAGACAACCTTTGTATCCCTCCGGGAGACAACCTTTGTCTCCCCCCGGGAGAGAACCTTTGTATCCCTCCGAGAGACAACATAAGTCTCCCTCAGGGAGACAACATTTGTCTCCCTCCAGGAGACAACCTTTGTCTCCCTCCGAGAGACAACCTTTGTCTCCCTCCTGGAGACAACCTATTGTCTCCCCCCAGGAGACAACCTTTGTCTCCCCCCAGGAGACAACCTTTGTCTCCCTCCTGGAGACAACATTTGTCTCTCCCCGGGAGGCAAACTTTGTCTCCCTCCGGGAGACAGCCTTTGTCTCCCTCCGAGAGACAACCTTTGTCTCCCCCCCCGGAGACAACCTTTGTCTCCCTCCGAGAGACAACATATGTCTCCCTCCGGGAGACAACATATGTCTCCCTCCGGGAGACAACCTTTGTCTCCCCCCGGGAGACAACCTTTGTCTCCCCCCCGGAGACAACCTTTTTCACCCTCCGGGAGACAACCTTTGTCTCCCCCCGGGAGACAACCTTTGTCTCCCTCCGGGAGACATTCTTTGTCTCCCTTTGGGAGGCAACATTTGTCTCCCTTCGGTAGACAACCTTTGTCTCCCCCCGGGAGACAACCTTTGTCTCCCCCCGGAAGACAACCTTTGTCTCCCTCCGGGAGACAACATTTATTTCCTTCCGGGAGACAACCTTTGTCTCCCTCTGAGAGACAACCTTTGTCTCCCTCCAAAAGACAACCTTTGTCTCCCCCCGGGAGACAACCTTTGTCTCCCTCCGGGAGACAACCTTTGTCTCCCTTTGGGAGGCAACATTTGTCTCCCTCCAGTAGACAACCTTTGTCTCCCCCAAGGAGACAACCTTTGTCTCCCCCCGGGAGACAACCTTTGTATCCCTCCGGGAGACAACCTTTGTCTCCCCCCGGGAGAGAACCTTTGTATCCCTCCGAGAGACAACATAAGTCTCCCTCAGGGAGACAACATTTGTCTCCCTCCGGGAGACAACCTTTGTCTCCCTCCGAGAGACAATCTTTGTCTCCCTCCTGGAGACAACCTATTGTCTCCCCCCAGGAGACAACCTTTGTCTCCCCCCAGGAGACAACCTTTGTCTCCCTCCTGGAGACAACATTTGTCTCTCCCCGGGAGGCAAACTTTGTCTCCCTCCGGGAGACAGCCTTTGTCTCCCTCCGAGAGACAACCTTTGTCTCCCTCCCAGGAGACAACCTTTGTCTCCTTCCGAGAGACAACATATGTCTCCCTCCGGGAGACAACATATGTCTCCCTCCGGGAGAGAACCTTTGTCTCCCCCTGGGAGACAACCTTTGTCTCCCTTCGGGAGACAACCTTTGTCTCCCTTTGGGAGGCAACATTAGTCTCCCTCCGGTAGACAACCTTTGTCTCCCCCCGGGAGACAACCTTTGTCTCCCCCCGGGAGACAACCTTTTTCTCCCTCCAGGAGACAACATTTGTCTCCCTCCGGGAGACAACATTTGTCTCCCTCCAGGGGACAACCTTTGTCTCCCTCCGGGAGACAACATTTGTCTCCCTCCGGGAGACAACATTTGTCTCCCTCCGGTAGACAACCTTTGTCTCCCCCCGGGAGACAACCTTTGTCGCCCCCCAGGAGACAACCTTTGTCTCCCTCCGGGAGACAACATTTGTCTCTCCCCGGGAGGCAACCTTTGTCTCCCTCCGGGAGACAGCCTTTGTCTCCCTCCGAGAGACAACCTTTGTCTCCCCCCCCGGAGACAACCTTTGTCTCCCTCCGAGAGACAACATATGTCTCCCTCCGGGAAACAACATTTGTCTCCCTCCAGGAGACAACCTTTGTCTCCCCCCGGGAGACAACCTTTGTCTCCCTCCGGGAGACAACCTTTGTCTCCCTCCGAGAGACAACCTTTGTCTCCCCCCCAGGAGACAACCTTTGTCTCCCTCCGAGAGACAACATATGTCTCCCTCCGGGAGACAACATATGTCTTCCTCCGGGAGACAACCTTTGTCTCCCCCCGGGAGACAACCTTTGTCTCCCCCCGGGAGACAACCTTTGTCTCCCTCTGGGAGACAACCTTTGTATCCCTCCGGGAGACAACCTTTGTATCCCTCCTGGGGAGAACCTTTGTCTCCCCCTGGGAGACAACCTTTGTCTCCCTTCGGGAGACAACCTTTGTCTCCCTTTGGGAGGCAACATTAGTCTCCCTCCGGTAGACAACCTTTGTCTCCCCCCGGGAGACAACCTTTGTCTCCCCCCGGGAGACAACCTTTGTCTCCCTCCAGGAGACAACATTTGTCTCCCCCCGGGAGACAACATTTGTCTCCCTCCAGGGGACAACCTTTGTCTCCCTCCGGGAGACAACATTTGTCTCCCTCCGGTAGACAACCTTTGTCTCCCCCCGGGAGACAACCTTTGTCTCCCCCCGGGAGACAACCTTTGTCGCCCCCCAGGAGACAACCTTTGTCTCCCTTTGGGAGACAACATTTGTCTCTCCCCGGGAGGCAACCTTTGTCTCCCTCCGGGAGACAGCCTTTGTCTCCCTCCGAGAGACAACCTTTGTCCCCCCCCAGGAGACAACCTTTGTCTCCCCCGGGAGACAACCTTTGTCTCCCTCCGGGAGACAACCTTTGTCTCCCCCCGGGAGACGACCTATGTCTCCCTCCGAGAGACAACCTTTGTCTCCCTTTGGGAGGCAACATTTGTCTCCCTCCGGTAGACAACCTTTGTCTCCCCCCAGGAGACAACCTTTGTCTCCCCCTGGGAGACAACCTTTGTCTCCCCCAAGAGACAGCCTTTGTCTCCCTCCGGGAGACAACCTTTGTCTCCCTCCGGGAGACAACCTTTGTCTCCCTCCGGGAGACAACCTTTGTTTCCCCCCGGGAGACAACATGTGTCTCCCTCTGGGAGACAACATGTGTCTCCCTCCGGTAGACAACCTATTGTCTCCCCCCAGGAGACAACCTTTGTCTCCCCCCAGGAGACAACCTTTGTCTCCCTCCTGGATACAACATTTGTCTCTCCCCGGGAGGCAAACTTTGTCTCCCTCCGGGAGACAGCCTTTGTCTCCCTCCGAGAGACAACCTTTGTCTCTCCCCCAGGAGAGAACCTTTGTCTCCCTCCGAGAGACAACATATGTCTCCCTCCGGGAAACAACATTTGCCTCCCTCCAGGAGACAACCTTTGTCTCCCCCCGGGAGACAACCTTTGTCTCCCTCTGGGAGACAACCTTTGTCTCCCCCCGGGAGACAACCTCTGTCTCCCTCCGGGAGACAACCTTTGTCTCCCTCCGGGAGACAACCTTTGTCTCCCTTTTGGAGGCAAAATTTGCCTCCCTCCGGGAGACAACCTTTGTCTCCCTCCTGGAGACAACCTTTGTCTCCCTTTTGGAGGCAACATTTGTCTCCCCCCGGGAGACAGCCTTTGTCTTCCCCCGGGAGACAACCTTTGTATCCCTCTGAGAGACAACATATGTCTCCCTCCGAGAGACAACATTTGTCTCCCTCCGAGAGACAACATTTGTCTCCCTCCGGGAGACAACATTTGTCTCCCTTTTGGAGGCAACATTTGTCTAACTCCGGGAGACAACCTTTGTCTCCCCCCCGGGGACAACCTTTGTCTCCCTCCGAGAGACAACATATATCTCCCTCCAGGAGACAACATTTGTCTCCCTCCGGGAGACAACATTTGTCTCCCTCCGGTAGACAACCTTTGTCTCCCCCCGGGAGACAACCTTTGTCTCCCCCCGGGAGACAACCTTTGTGTCCCCCGGGAGACAACCTTTGTCTCCCTCCAAGAGACAACATATGTCTCCCTCCGGGACACAACCTTTGTCTCCCCCTGGGAGACAACCTTTGTCTCCCTCCGGGAGACAACCTTTGTCTCCCTTTGGGAGGCAACATTTGTCTCCCTCCGGTAGACAACCTTTGTCTCCCCCCGGGAGACAACCTTTGTCTCCCTTCGGGAGACAACCTTTGTCTCCCTCCGGGAGACAACCTTTGTCTCCCTCCGGGAGACAACCTTTGTCTCCCTTTTGGAGGCAACATATGTCTCTCCCCGGGAGACAACCTCTGTCTCCCTCCGGGAGACAACCTTTGTCTCCCTCCGGGAGACAACCTTTGTCTCCCTTTTGGAGGCAAAATTTGCCTCCCTCCGGGAGACAACCTTTGTCTCCCTCCTGGAGACAACCTTTGTCTCCCTTTTGGAGGCAACATTTGTCTCCCCCCGGGAGACAGCCTTTGTCTTCCCCCGGGAGACAACCTTTGTATCCCTCTGAGAGACAACATATGTCTCCCTCCGAGAGACAACATTTGTCTCCCTCCGAGAGACAACATTTGTCTTCCTCCGGGAGACAACATTTGTCTCCCTTTTGGAGGCAACATTTGTCTAACTCCGGGAGACAACCTTTGTCTCCCTCCGGGAGACAACCTTTATCTCCCTCCGGGAGACAAACTTTGTCTTCCTGCGGGAGACAACATCTGTCTATATCCGGGAGACAACATTTGTCTCCCTCCGGGAGACAACCTTTGTTTCCCCCCGGGAGACAACATGTATCTCCCTCCAGGAGACAACATTTGTCTCCCTCCGGGAGACAACATTTGTCTCCCTCCGGTAGACAACCTTTGTCTCCCCCCGGGAGACAACCTTTGTCTCCCCCAGGGAGACAACCTTTGTGTCCCCCGGGAGACAACCTTTGTCTCCCTCCAAGAGACAACATATGTCTCCCTCCGGGACACAACCTTTGTCTCCCCCTGGGAGACAACCTTTGTCTCCCTCCGGGAGACAACCTTTGTCTCCCTTTGGGAGGCAACATTTGTCTCCCTCCGGTAGACAACCTTTGTCTCCCCCCGGGAGACAACCTTTGTCTTCCTTCGGGAGACAACCTTTGTCTCCCTCCGGGAGACAACCTTTGTCTCCCTCCGGGAGACAACCTTTGTCTCCCTTTTGGAGGCAACATATGTCTCTCCCCGGGAGACAACCTTTGTCTCCCTCTGGGAGACAGCCTTTGTCTCCCTTTGAGAGACAACCATTGTCTCCCCCTCGGGAGACAACCTTTGTCTCCCTCCTGGAGACAACCTTTGTCTCCCTCCGGGAGACAACCTTTGTCTCCCTCCGGGAGACAACCTTTGTCTCCTTCCGGGAGACAACCTTTGTCTCCCTTTTGGAGGCAACATTTGTCTCCCTCCGCGAGACAACCTTTGTCTCCCAACGGGAGACAACCTTTGTATCCCTCTGAGAGACAACATATGTCTCCCTCCGGGAGACAACATTTGTCTCCCTCCGGGAGACAACCTTTGTCTCCCTCCGGGAGACAACATTTGTCTCCCTCCGGGAGACAACCTTTGTCTCCCCCAGGGAGACAACCTTTGTCTCTCCCCGGGAGACAATCTTTGACTCCCTCCAAGAGACAACATATGTCTCCCTCCGGGACACAACCTTTGTCTCCCCCTGGGAGACAACCTTTGTCTCCCTCCGGGAGACAACCTTTGTCTCCCCCCGGAAGACAACCTTTGTCTCCTTCCGATAGACAACCTTTGTCTCCCTCCGAGAGACAACATTTGTCTCCCTCCAGGAGACAACCTTTGTCTCCCCCCGGGAGACAACCTTTGTCTCCCTCCGGGAGACAACCTTTGTCTCCCTGCGGGAGAGAACATCTGTTTCCATCCGGGAGACAACATTTGTCTCCCTCCGGAAGACAACCTTTGTTTCCCCCCGGGAGACAACATGTGTCTCCCTCCGGGAGACAACATTTGTCTCCCTCCGGGAGACAACCTTTGTCTCCCCCCGAGAGACGACCTTTGTCTCCCTCCGGGAGACAACATTTGTCTCCCTCCGGGAGACAACCTTTGTCTCCCCCAGGGAGACAACCTTTGTCTCTCCCCGGGAGACAATCTTTGACTCCCTCTGGGAGACAACATTTCTTTCCCCACGGGAGACAACTTTTGTCTCCCTCCGGCAGACAACCTTTGTCTCCCTCCAGGAGACCACATTTGGCTCCCTCCGGGAGACAACCTTTGTCTCCCCCCGAGAGACAACCTTTGTATCACTCCGAGAGACAACAAATGTCTTCCTCCGGGAGACAAAATTTGTCTCCCTCCTTGAGACAACCTTTGTCTCCCCCCGGGAGACAACCTTTGTCTCCCCCGGGAGACAACCTTTGTGTCCCCCGGGAGACAACCTTTGTCTCAATCCGAGAGACAACATATGTCTCCCTCCGGGAGACAACCTTTGTCTCCCCCCGGGAGACAACCTTTGTCTCCCCCCGGGAGACAACCTTTGTCTCCCTCCGGGAGACAACCTTTGTCTCCCTTTGGGAGGCAACATTTGTCTCCCTCCGGTAGACAACCTTTGTCTCCCCCCGGGAGACAACCTTTGTCTCCCCCCGGGAGACAACCTTTGTCTCCCTCCGGGAGACAACCTTTGTCTCCCTTTGGGAGGCAACATTTGTCTCCCTCCGGTAGACAACCTATGTCTCCCTCCGGGAGACAACCTTTGTCTCCCCCCGGGAGACAACCTTTGTCTCCCTCCGAGAGACAACATATGTCTCCCTTTGGGAGACAACATTTGTCTCCCTCCGGGAGACAACCTTTGTCTCTCCCCGGGAGACAACCTTTGTTTCCCTCTTGGAGACAGCCTTTGTCTCCCTTTTAGAGACAACCATTGTCTCCCCCCCGGGAGACAACCTTTGTCTCCCTCCTGGAGACAACCTTTGTCTCCCTCCGGGAGACAACATTTGTCTCCCTCCGGGAGACAACATTTGTCTCCCTCCGGGAGACAACCTTTGTCTCCCTCCTGGAGACAACCTTTGTCTCCCTTTTGGAGGCAACATTTGCCTCCCCCCGGGAGACAACCATTGTCACCCCCGGGAGACAACCTTTGTATCCCTCTGAGAGACAACATATGTCTCCCTCCGGGAGACAACATTTGTCTCCCTCCGGGAGACAACCTTTGTCTCCCTCCGGGAGACAACCTTTGTCTCCCTTTTGGAGGCAACATTTGTCTCCCTCCGCGAGACAACCTTTGTCTCCCCCCGGGAGACAACCTTTGGGTCCCTCCGGGAGACAACATTTGTCTCCTCCCGGAAGACATCATTTGTCTCCCTCCGGGAGACAACCTTTGTCTCCCTTTGAGAGACAACCATTGTCTCCCCCCCGGGAGACAACCTTTGTCTCCCTCCGGGAGACAACATTTGCCTCCCTCCAGGAGACAACCTTTGTCTCCCTCCGGGAGACAACCTTTCTCTCCCTCCGGGACACAACCTTTGTCTCCCTCCGAGAGACATTATATGTCTTCCTTCGGGAGACAACATTTGTCTCCCTCCGGGAGACAACCTTTGTCTCTCCCCGGGAGACAACCTTTGTCTCCCTCCGGGAGACAGCCTTTGTCTCCCTCCGAGAGACAACCATTGTCTCCCCCCTGGGAGACAACCTTTGTCTCCCTCCCAGAGACAACCTTTGTCTCCCTCCGAGAGACAGCATATGTCTCCCTCCGGGAGACAACCTTTGTCTTCCCCCGGGAGACAACCTTTGTCTCCCTCCGGGAGACAACCTTTGTCTCCCCCCGGGAGACAACCTTTGTCTCCCTCCAGGGGACAACCTTTGTCTCCCTCCGGGAGACAACATTTGTCTCCCTCCGGGAGACAACATTTGTCTTTCTCCGGGAGACTACCTTTGTCTCCCTCCGGGAGACAACCTTTGTCTCCCCCCGGGAGACAACCTTTGTCTCCCTCAGGGAGACAACATTTGTCTCCCCCGGGAGACAACATTTGTCTTCCTCCGGGAGACAGCCTTTGTCTCCCTCCGAGAGACAACCATTGTCTCCCCCCTGGGAGACAACCTTTGTCTCCCTCCCAGAGACAACCTTTGTCTCCCTCCGAGAGACAGCATATGTCTCCCTCCGGGAGACAACCTTTGTCTTCCCCCGGGAGACAACCTTTGTCTCCCTCCGGGAGACAACCTTTGTCTCCCCCCGGGAGACAACCTTTGTCTCCCTCCAGGGAACAACCTTTGTCTCCCTCCGGGAGACAACATTTGTCTCCCTTGGGAGGCAACATTTGTCTCCCCCCGGGAGACATCATTTGTCTCCCTCCTTGAGACAACCTTTGTCTCTCTCCGGGAGACAACATTTGTCTCCCTCCGGGAGACAACATTTGTCTACTTCAGACACTAGATAAACTGAAAGAAATCTTAGTTGACAGCCATATAATAAATGTGACAATTGAAGAGAACATTTAAGTTATTTCAAACATTTATTCCATCCACGTGATGATTCAACTAATATTTGTAGTCGCAAGAAAATGTCTTGTCACTAGATGCGAGAAATCATCACAGAATCTGGGATGCTGAAAAACATCTAGTTCACAAACTGGTTAGACTGAAGTAAAAGTGTATTGACAGTTATATATTAAATATGACCATTCAAGAGGACATTTGAATCATTTCCAACATCAATTCCATCAACGTGACACCACAACGGAGCTTTGCAGTTGCAAGAAAACGTGTAGTCACTAGATGTGAGAAATCATCACAGAATCTGAGATACTTTAAAACATCTATTTCACACACTAGATAAACTGAAAGAAATCTTAGTTGACAACCATATAATAAATGTGACAGTTGAAGAGAACATTTAAATCATTTCAAACATCTATTCTATCCACGTGATGCTTCAACGGAGATTTGCAGTCGCAAGAAAATGTCTTGTCACTAGATGTGCGAAATCATCACAGAATCTGGGATGCTCAAAAACATTTAGTTTACACACTGGTTACAGTGAAGTAAAAGTGTATTGACAGTTACATATTAAATGTGACCATTCAAGAGGACATTTAAATCATTTCAAACATTTATTCCATCAACGTGACACTTCAACAGAGCTTTGCAGTCGCAAGAAAACGTGTAGTCACTAGATGTGAGAAATCATCACAGAATCTGAGATGCTTAAAAACATCTACTTCAGACACTAGATAAACTGAAGGAAATCTTAGTTGACAACCATATAATAAATGTGACGGTTTAAGAGAACATTCAAATCTTTTCAAACATCTATTCAATCAACGTGATGCCTCAACGGATATTTGCAGTCGGGAGAAAATGTCTTGTCACTACATGTGAGAAATCATCACAGAATCTGGGTATGATCAAAAACATCTAGTTCACACACTGGTTAGACTGAAGTAAAAGTGTATTGACAGTTATATATTAAATGTGAGCATTCAAGAGGACATTTAAATCATTTCAAACATGTATTCCATCAACGTGACACTTAAACAGAGCTTTGCAGTCGCAAGAAAACGTGTAGTCACTAGATGTGAGAAATCATCACAGAATCTGAGATGCTTAAAAACATCTACTTCAGACACTAGATAAACTGAATGAAATGTTAGTTGACAACCATATAATAAATGTGACAATTGAAGAGAACATTTAAATTATTTCAAGCATTTATTCCATCCACGTGATGCTTCAACGAAGATTTGTAGTCGCAAGAAAATGTCTTGTCACTAGATGCGAGAAATCATCACAGAATCTGGAATGCTGAAAAACATCTAGTTCACACACTGGTTAGACTGAAGTAAAAGTGTATTGACAGTTATATATTTAATGTGACCATTCAAGAGGACATTTGAATCATTTCCAACATCTATTCCATCAACGTGACACCTCAACGGAGCTTTGCAGTCGCAAGAAAACGTGTAGTCACTAGATGTGAGAAATCATCACAGAATCTTTGATACTTAAAAACATCTACTTCACACACTAGATAAACTGAAGAAATCTTAGTTGACAACCATATAATAAATGTGACAGTTGAAGAGAACATTTAAATTATTTCAAACATTTATTCCATCCCCGTGATGCTTCAACGAAGATTTGTAGTCGCAAGAAAATGTCTTGTCACTAGATGCGAAAAATCATCACAGAATCTGGGATGGTGAAAAACATCTAGTTCACACACTGGTTAGACTGAAGTAAAAGTGTATTGACAGTTATATATTAAATGTGACCATTCAAGAGGACATTTGAATCATTTCCAACATCTATTCCATCAATGTGACACCTCAACAGAGCTTTGCAGTCGCAAGAAAACGTGTAGTCACTAGATGTGAGAAATCATCACAGAATCTGAGATGCTTAAAAACATCTACTTCACACACTAGATAAACTGAAGAAATCTTAGTTGACAACCATATAATAAATGTGACAGTTGAAGAGAACATTTAGATCATTTCAAACATCTATTCCATCCACGTGATGCTTCAACAGAGATTTGCAGTCGCAAGAAAGTGTCTTGTCACTAGATATGAGAAATCATGACAGAATCTGGAATGCTGAAAAACATCTAGTTCACACACTGGTTAGACTGAAGTAAAAATGTATTGACAGTTGCATATTTGATGTGACCATTCAAGAGGACATTTGAATCATTTCCAACATCTATTCCATCAACGTGACACTTCAACAGAGCTTTGCAGTCGCAAGAAAACGTGTTGTCACTAGATGTGAGAAATCATCACAGAAGCTGAGATGCTTAAAAACATCTACTTCAGACACTAGATAAACAGAAAGACATCTTTGTTGACAACCATATAATAAATGTAACAATTGAAGAGAACAGTTAAATTATTTCAAACATCTATTCCATCTACGTGATGCTTCAACGAAGATTTGTAGTCGCAAGAAAATGTCTTGTCACTAGATGCGAGAAATCATCACAAAATCTGGGATGCTCAAAAACATCTAGTTCAGACACTGGTTAGACTGAAGTAAAAGTGTATTGACAGTTATATATTAAATGTGACCATTCAAGAGGACATTTGAATCATTTCCAACATCTATTCCATCAATGTGACACCTCAACGGAGCTTTGCAGTCGCAAGAAAACGTGTAGTCACTAGATGTGAGAAATCATCACAGAATCTGAGATGCTTAAAAACATCTACTTCACACACTAGATAAACTGAAGAAATCTTAGTTGACAACCATATAATAAATGTGACAGTTGAAGAGAACATTTAAATTATTTCAAACATTTATTCCATCCCCGTGATGCTTCAACGAAGATTTGTAGTCGCAAGAAAATGTCTTGTCACTAGATGCGAAAAATCATCACAGAATCTGGGATGGTGAAAAACATCTAGTTCACACACTGGTTAGACTGAAGTAAAAGTGTATTGACAGTTATATATTAAATGTGACCATTCAAGAGGACATTTGAATCATTTCCAACATCTATTCCATCAATGTGACACCTCAACAGAGCTTTGCAGTCGCAAGAAAACGTGTAGTCACTAGATGTGAGAAATCATCACAGAATCTGAGATGCTTAAAAACATCTACTTCACACACTAGATAAACTGAAGAAATCTTAGTTGACAACCATATAATAAATGTGACTGTTGAAGAGAACATTTAAATCATTTCAAACATCTATTCCATCCACGTGATGCTTCAACAGAGATTTGCAGTCGCAAGAAAGTGTCTTGTCACTAGATGTGAGAAATCATGACAGAATCTGGAATGCTGAAAAACATCTAGTTCACACACTGGTTAGACTGAAGTAAAAATGTATTGACAGTTGCATATTTGATGTGACCATTCAAGAGGACATTTGAATCAATTGAAACATCTATTCCATTAACGTGACACTTCAACAGAGCTTTGCAGTCGCAAGAAAACGTGTAGTCACTAGATATGAGAAATCATCACAGAATCTGAGATGCTTAAAAACATTTACTTCAGACACTAGATAAACTGAAAGAAATCTTTGTTGACAACCATATAATAAATGTGACGGTTGAAGAGAACATTTAAATCATTTCAAACATCCATTCTATCCACGTGATGCTTCAACGAAGATTTGCAGTCGAAAGAAAATGTCTTGTCACTAGATGTGAGAAATCATCACAGAATCTGGGATGCTCAAAAACATCTAGTTCACACACTGGTTAGACTGAAGTAAAAGTGTATTGACAGTTACATATTAAATGTGACCATTCAAGAGGACATTTGAATCATTTCCAACATCCATTCCATCAACGTGACACTTCAACAGAGCTTTGCAGTCGCAAGAAAACGTGTAGTCACTAGATGTGAGAAATCATCACAGAATTTGAGATGCTTAAAAACATCTACTTCACACACTAGATAAACTGAAAGAAATCTTAGTTGACAACAAAATAATAAATGTGACAGTTGAAGAGAACATTTAAATCATTTCAAACATCTATTCCATCCACGTGATGCTTCAACGGAGATTTGCAGTCGCAAGAAAATGTCTTGTCACTAGATGTGAGAAATCATCACAGAATCTGGGATGCTCAAAAACATTTAGTTTACACACTGGTTACAGTGAAGTAAAAGTGTATTGACAGTTACATATTAAATGTGATCATTCAAGAGGACATTTGAATCATTTCAAACATCTATTCCATCAACGTGACACTTCGACAGAGCATTGCAGTCGCAAGAAAACGTGTAGTCACTAGATGTGAGAAATCATCACAGAATTTGAGATGCTTAAAAACATCTACTTCACACACTAGGTAAACTGAAAGAAATTTTTTTTAACAACCATATAATAAATGCGACAGTTGAAGAGAACATTTAAATCATTTCAAACATCCATTCTATCCACGTGATGCTTCAACGAAGATTTGCAGTCGAAAGAAAATGTCTTGTCACTAGATGTGAGAAATCATCACAGAATCTGGGATGCTCAAAAACATCTAGTTCACACACTGGTTAGACTGAAGTAAAAGTGTATTGACAGTTACATATTAAATGTGACCATTCAAGAGGACATTTGAATCATTTCAAACATCCATTCCATCAACGTGACACTTCAACAGAGCTTTGCAGTCGCAAGAAAACGTGTAGTCACTAGATGTGAGAAATCATCACAGAATTTGAGATGCTTAAAAACATCTACTTCACACACTAGATAAACTGAAAGAAATCTTAGTTGACAACAAAATAATAAATGTGACAGTTGAAGAGAACATTTAAATCATTTCAAACATCTATTCCATCCACGTGATGCTTCAACGGAGATTTGCAGTCGCAAGAAAATGTCTTGTCACTAGATGTGAGAAATCATCACAGAATCTGGGATGCTCAAAAACATTTAGTTTACACACTGGTTACAGTGAAGTAAAAGTGTATTGACAGTTACATATTAAATGTGATCATTCAAGAGGACATTTGAATCATTTCAAACATCTATTCCATCAACGTGACACTTCGACAGAGCATTGCAGTCGCAAGAAATTGTGTAGTCACTAGATGTGAGAAATCATCACAGAATTTGAGATGCTTAAAAACATCTACTTCACACACTAGGTAAACTGAAAGAAATTTTTGTTAACAACCATATAATAAATGCGACAGTTGAAGAGAACATTTAAATCATTTCAAACATCTATTCCATCCAAGTGATGCTTCAACGGAGATTTGCAGTCGAAAGAAAATGTCTTGTCACTAGATTTTAGAAATCATCACAGAATCTGGGATGCTCAAAAATATTTAGTTCACACACTGGTTAGACTGAAGTAAAGTGTATTGACAGTTACATATTAAATGTGACAGTTGAAGAGAACATTTAAATCATTTCAAACATCCATTCCATCAACGTGACACTTCAACAGAGCTTTGCAGTCGCAAGAAAACGTGTAGTCACTAGATGTGGGAAATCATCATAAAATCTGAGATGCTTAAAAACATCTACTTCATACACTAGATAAACTGAAAGAAATCTTATTCGACAACCATATAATAAATGTGACAATTGAAGAGAACATTTAAATTATTTCAAACATTTTTTTCCATCCACGTGATGCTTCAACAAAGATTTGTAGTCGCAAGAAAATGTCTTGTCACTAGATGTGAGAAATCATCACAGAATCTGGGATGCTGAAAAACATCTAGTTCACACACTGGTTAGACTGAAGTAAAAGTGTATTGACAGTTATTTATTAAATGTGACCATTCAAGAAGACATTTGAATCATTTCAATCATCTATGCCATTAACGTGACACTTCAACAGTGCTTTGCAGTCGCAAGAAAACGTGTAGTCACTAGATGTGAGAAATCATCACAGAATCTGAGATGCTTAAAGACATCTACTTCAGACACTAGATAAACTGAAAGAAATCTTTGTTGACAACCATATAATAAATGTGACGGTTGAAGAGAACATTTAAATCGTTTCAAACATCTATTCCATCCACGTGATGCTTCAACGGAGATTTGCAGTCGAAAGAAAATGTCTTGTCACTAGATGTGAGAAATCATCACAGAATCTAGGATGCTCAAAAACATCTAGTTCACACACTGGTTAGACTGAAGTAAAAGTCTATTGACAGTTATATATTAAATGTGACAGTTGAAGAGAACATTTAAATCATTTCAAACATCTATTCCATCAACGGGACACTTCAACAGAGCTTTGCAGTAGCAAAAAAAAGTGCAGTCACTAGATGTGAGAAATCATCACAGAATCTGAGATGCTTAAAAACATCTACTTCATACACTAGAGAAACTGAAAGAAATCTTTGTTGACAACCATATAATAAATGTGACAGTTGAAGAGAACATTTAAATCATTTCAAACCTCTATTCCATCAACGTGACACTTCAACAGAGATTAGCAGTAGCAAGAAAACGTGCAGTCACTAGATGTGAGAAATCATCACAGAATCTGAGATGTTTAAAAACATCTACTTCACACACTAGATCAACTGAAAGAAATCTTTGTTGACAACCATATAAAAAATGTGACAGTTGAAGAGAACATGTAAATCATTTCAAACATCTTTTCCATCCACGTGACGCTTCAACAGAGATTTAAAGTCGAAAAAAGTGACTTGTCACTAGATGTGAGAAATCATCACAGAATCTGGGCTGCTCAAAACCATCTAGTTCACACACTGGTTAAACTGAAATAAAAGTGTATTGACAGTTATATATTAAATGTGACCATTCAAGAAGACATTTAAATCATTTGAAACATCTATTCCATCAACGTGACACTTAAAGAGAGCATTGCAGTCGGAAGAAAACGTGTAGTCACTAGATGTGAGAAATCATCTCAGAATCTGAGACACTTAAAGACATCTACTTCAAACACTAGATAAACTGAAAGAAAACTTTGTTGACAACCATATAATAAATGTGACGGTTGAAGAGAACATTTAAATCATTTCAAACACCTATTCAATCAACGTGATGCTTCAACGGAGATTTGCAGTTGCAACAAAAT
The DNA here is from genome assembly GCA_964019985.1 of Aurelia sp. 4 Dawson et al 2005. NCBI lineage: Eukaryota > Metazoa > Cnidaria > Scyphozoa > Semaeostomeae > Ulmaridae > Aurelia > Aurelia sp. 4 Dawson et al 2005. The sequence continues at coordinate 61,959 of OZ026499.1, read as the reverse complement.
GTCTTGTCATTAGATGTGAGAAATCATCACAGAATCTAGGATGCTCAAAAACATCTAGTTCACACACTGGTTAGACTGAAGTAAAAGTGTATTGACAGTTATATATTAAATGTGACCATTAAAGAGGACATTTAAATCATTTCAAACATCTATTCCATCAACGTGACACTTCAACAGAGCTTTGCAGTCGCAAGAAAACGTGTAGTCACTAGATATGAGAAATCATCACAGAATCTGAGATGCTTAAAAACATCTACTTCAGACACTAGATAAACTGAAAGACATCTTTGTTGACAGCCATATAATAAATGTGACAATTGAAGAGAACATTTAAATTATTTCAAACATCTATTCCATCCACGTGATGCTTCAACGAAGATTTGTAGTCGCAAGAAAATATCTTGTCACTAGATGCGAGAAATCATCACAAAATCTGGGATGCTCAAAAACATCTAGTTCACACACTGGTTAGACTGAAGTAAAAGTGTATTGACAGTTATATATTAAATGTGACCATTCAAGAGGACATTTGAATCATTTCCAACATCTATTCCATCAACGTGACACCTCAACGGAGCTTTGCAGTCGCAAGAAAACGTGTAGTCACTAGATGTGAGAAATCATCACAGAATCTTAGATACTTAAAAACATCTACTTCACACACTAGATAAACTGAAGAAATCTTAGTTGACAACCATATAATAAATGTGACAGTTGAAGAGAACATTTAAATTATTTCAAACATTTATTCCATCCCCGTGATGCTTCAACGAAGATTTGTAGTCGCAAGAAAATGTCTTGTCACTAGATGCGAAAAATCATCACAGAATCTGGGATGGTGAAAAACATCTAGTTCACACACTGGTTAGACTGAAGTAAAAGTGTATTGACAGTTATATATTAAATGTGACCATTCAAGAGGACATTTGAATCATTTCCAACATCTATTCCATCAATGTGACACCTCAACGGAGCTTTGCAGTCGCAAGAAAACGTGTAGTCACTATATGTGAGAAATCATCACAGAATCCGAGACACTTAAAGACATCTTCTACACACACTAGATAAACTGACAGAAATCTTTGTTGACAACCATATAATAAATGTGATGGTTGAAGAGAACATTTAAATCATTTCAAACACCTATTCAATCAACGTGATGCTTCAACGGAGATTTGCAGTCGCAACAAAATGTCTTGTCATTAGATGTGAGAAATCATCACAGAATCTAGGATGCTCAAAAACATCTAGTTCACACACTGGTTAGACTGAAGTAAAAGTGTATTGACAGTTATATATTAAATGTGACCATTCAAGCGGACATTTGAATCATTTCAAACACTTATACCATCAACGTGACACTTCAACAGAGCTTTGCAGTTGCAAGAAAACGTGTAGTCACTAGATGTGAGAAATCATCACAGAATCTGAGATGCTTAAAAACATCTACTTCAGACACTAGATAAACTGAAAGACATCTTTGTTGACAACCATATAATAAATGTGACAATTGAAGAGAACATTTAAATTATTTCAAACATCTATTCCATCCACGTGATGCTTCAACGAAGATTTGTAGTCGCAAGAAAATGTCTTGTCACTAGATGCGAGAAATCATCACAAAATCTGGGATGCTCAAAAAACATCTAGTTCACACACTGGTTAGACTGAAATAAAAGTGTATTGACAGTTATATATTAAATGTGACCATTCAAGAGGACATTTGAATCATTTCCAACATCTATTCCATCAATGTGACACCTCAACGGAGCTTTGCAGTCGCAAGAAAACGTGTAGTCACTAGATGTGAGAAATCATCACAGAATCTGAGATGCTTAAAAACATCTACTTCACACACTAGATAAACTGACAGAAATCTTTGTTGACAACCATATAATAAATGTGATGGTTGAAGAGAACATTTAAATCATTTCAAACACCTATTCAATCAACGTGATGCTTCAACGGAGATTTGCAGTCGCAACAAAATGTCTTGTCATTAGATGTGAGAAATCATCACAGAATCTAGGATGCTGAAAAACATCTAGTTCACACACTGGTTAGACTGAAGTAAAAGTGTATTGACAGTTCTATATTAAATGTGACCATTCAAGCGGACATTTGAATCATTTCAAACACTTATACCATCAACGTGACACTTCAACAGAGCTTTGCAGTTGCAAGAAAATGTGTAGTCACTAGATGTGAGAAATCATCACAGAATCTGAGATGCTTAAAAACATCTACTTCAGACACTAGATAAACTGAAAGACATCTTTGTTGACAACCATATAATAAATGTGACAATTGAAGAGAACATTTAAATTATTTCAAACATCTATTCCATCCACGTGATGCTTCAACGAAGATTTGTAGTCGCAAGAAAATGTCTTGTCACTAGATGCGAGAAATCATCACAAAATCTGGGATGCTCAAAAAACATCTAGTTCACACACTGGTTAGACTGAAATAAAAGTGTATTGACAGTTATATATTAAATGTGACCATTCAAGAGGACATTTGAATCATTTCCAACATCTATTCCATCAATGTGACACCTCAACGGAGCTTTGCAGTCGCAAGAAAACGTGTAGTCACTAGATGTGAGAAATCATCACAGAATCTGAGATGCTTAAAAACATCTACTTCACACACTAGATAAACTGAAGAAATCTTAGTTGACAACCATATAATAAATGTGACAGTTGAAGAGAACATTTAAATTATTTCAAACATTTATTCCATCCACGTGATGCTTCAACGAAGATTTGAAGTCGCAAGAAAATGTCTTGTCACTAGATGCGAGAAATCATCACAGAATCTGGGATGCTGAAAAACATCTAGTTCACACACTAGTTACACTGAAGTAAAAGTGTATTGACAGTTATATATTAAATGAGACCATTCAAGAGGACATTTGAATCATTTCCAACATCCATTCCATCAACGTGACACCTCAACAGAGCTTTGCAGTCGCAAGAAAACGTGTAGTCACTAGATGTGAGAAATCATCACAGAAGCTGAGATGCTTAAAAACATCTACTTCAGACACTACAGGGTGTCCCAGAAAAATTGTGCCCCGTTTGCCTGAAGATTGTGAGAAAACAGCAAAAGATTATCACTAACCTTTTCCATGACGTTGCTCTTCAGATGTTCAATTAAAGTTTGCCACCGTTCCCGTGAAAATCCATCGAAAAATGATGGAGCTATGACTTTCAGAAGACCAAATCTGCCTGTTGACTGAAACCAGTGGTCGGCCATTTTATCTTACTATTTTGCAAAGATAAACAGCTTCATGGATGAACTGAAATAGCAGTCTTTAATGTCATAGCTCTCATCAAAGTTCTAATAATCATCAGAGAGTTAGACTATTTTTACCCCACGATCTTTGATAGAATGCAAAAGTGAAGATCAGAATTCCCAAAGTAATAAAAAATCAAAAGCTTCGATAAAAATATATTTCACATTTAATTTGTCGCCATCCCTAGCGTATCCCTACTCAGATTTCTCCCTTCATTTGTTACAAGCAATTGTTGATTTACTACCGAAGACAATGAACTAAAAGAAACGAGAAGGGCAAAAGATTTTTGGAGCTGTATTGTCTCATTTTGAACTGATAGATAAACTAAATAATTGCTGCACTCACCACACCTGCAAACAAAATGTGACTATATTTTTGTCATTGCCTTTCGATTGTTTATTTTATCATGGGATCCTCATCTTCGTTTTGACATTCAATAAAGGATCGTGGGGTAAGAAATAGCTGAAGTCTCTGATGATTATTGAAACTTTCGCGAGAGCTATGAGATTGGAGGCTACTGTTTCAGCTCATCCATGAAGCTGCTTATCGTTGCAAAAATAGTTATACAAAATGGCCGACCGCTGGTTTCAGTCATCAGAGAAATTTGGTCTTCTGAACGTCATAGCTCCATCATTTCTTAACGGATTTTTACGGGGATGGAAGCAAACTTCAATTTAACATCTTGCGAGCAACATCATGCCAAAATATGGTGACGACCTTTTGCTGCTTTGTCCTGGTCTTCAGGCAAACGGGGCACAAATTTTCTGGGACACCCTGTAGATAAACTGAAAGACATCTTTGTTGACAACCATATAATAAATGTGACAGTTGAAGAGAACATGTAAATCATTTCAAACATCTTTTCCATCCACGTGACGCTTCAACAGAGATTTAAAGTCGAAAAAAGTGACTTGTCACTAGATGTGAGAAATCATCACAGAATCTGGGCTGCTCAAAACCATCTAGTTCACACACTGGTTAAACTGAAATAAAAGTGTATTGACAGTTATATATTAAATGTGACCATTCAAGAAGACATTTAAATCATTTGAAACATCTATTCCATCAACGTGACACTTAAAGAGAGCATTGCAGTCGGAAGAAAACGTGTAGTCACTAGATGTGAGAAATCATCTCAGAATCTGAGACACTTAAAGACATCTACTTCACACACTAGATAAACTGAAAGAAAACTTTGTTGACAACCATATAATAAATGTGACGGTTGAAGAGAACATTTAAATCATTTCAAACACCTATTCAATCAACGTGATGCTTCAACGGAGATTTGCAGTTGCAACAAAATGTCTTGTCATTAGATGTGAGAAATCATCACAGAATCTAGGATGCTCAAAAACATCTAGTTCACACACTGGTTAGACTGAAGTAAAAGTGTATTGACAGTTATATATTAAATGTGACCATTAAAGAGGACATTTAAATCATTTCAAACATCTATTCCATCAACGTGACACTTCAACAGAGCTTTGCAGTCGCAAGAAAACGTGTAGTCACTAGATATGAGAAATCATCACAGAATCTGAGATGCTTAAAAACATCTACTTCAGACACTAGATAAACTGAAAGACATCTTTGTTGACAGCCATATAATAAATGTGACAATTGAAGAGAACATTTAAATTATTTCAAACATCTATTCCATCCACGTGATGCTTCAACGAAGATTTGTAGTCGCAAGAAAATATCTTGTCACTAGATGCGAGAAATCATCACAAAATCTGGGATGCTCAAAAACATCTAGTTCACACACTGGTTAGACTGAAGTAAAAGTGTATTGACAGTTATATATTAAATGTGACCATTCAAGAGGACATTTGAATCATTTCCAACATCTATTCCATCAACGTGACACCTCAACGGAGCTTTGCAGTCGCAAGAAAACGTGTAGTCACTAGATGTGAGAAATCATCACAGAATCTTAGATACTTAAAAACATCTACTTCACACACTAGATAAACTGAAGAAATCTTAGTTGACAACCATATAATAAATGTGACAGTTGAAGAGAACATTTAAATTATTTCAAACATTTATTCCATCCCCGTGATGCTTCAACGAAGATTTGTAGTCGCAAGAAAATGTCTTGTCACTAGATGCGAAAAATCATCACAGAATCTGGGATGGTGAAAAACATCTAGTTCACACACTGGTTAGACTGAAGTAAAAGTGTATTGACAGTTATATATTAAATGTGACCATTCAAGAGGACATTTGAATCATTTCCAACATCTATTCCATCAATGTGACACCTCAACGGAGCTTTGCAGTCGCAAGAAAACGTGTAGTCACTATATGTGAGAAATCATCACAGAATCCGAGACACTTAAAGACATCTTCTACACACACTAGATAAACTGACAGAAATCTTTGTTGACAACCATATAATAAATGTGATGGTTGAAGAGAACATTTAAATCATTTCAAACACCTATTCAATCAACGTGATGCTTCAACGGAGATTTGCAGTCGCAACAAAATGTCTTGTCATTAGATGTGAGAAATCATCACAGAATCTAGGATGCTGAAAAACATCTAGTTCACACACTAGTTACACTGAAGTAAAAGTGTATTGACAGTTATATATTAAATGAGACCATTCAAGAGGACATTTGAATCATTTCCAACATCCATTCCATCAACGTGACACCTCAACAGAGCTTTGCAGTCGCAAGAAAACGTGTAGTCACTAGATGTGAGAAATCATCACAGAAGCTGAGATGCTTAAAAACATCTACTTCAGACACTAGATAAACTGAAAGACATCTTTGTTGACAACCATATAATAAATGTGATGGTTGAAGAGAACATTTAAATCATTTCAAACATCTATTCCATCCACGTGATGCTTCATCGAAGATTTGTAGTCGCAAGAAAATGTCTTGTCACTAGATGCGAGAAATCATGACAGAATCTGGGATGGTGAAAAACATCTAGTTCAGACACTGGTTAGACTGAAGTAAAAGTGTATTGACAGTTATATATTAAATGTGACCATTCAAGAGGACATTTGAATCATTTCCAACATCTATTCCATCAATGTGACACCTCAACAGAGCTTTGCAGTCGCAAGAAAACGTGTAGTCACTAGATGTGAGAAATCATCACAGAATCTGACATGCTTAAAAACATCTACTTCAGACACTAGATAAACTGAAAGAAATCTTTGTTGACAACCATATAATAAATGTGACAGTTGAAGAGAACATTAAAATCATTACAAACATCTATTCCATCCACGTGATGCTTCAGCGGAGATTTGCAGTCGAAAGAAAATGTCTTGTCACTATGTGAGAAATCATCACAGAATCTGGGATGCTCAAAAACATCTAGTTCACACACTGTTTAGACTGAAGTAAAAGTGTATTGACAGTTATATATTAAATGTGAGCATTCAAGAGGACATTTGAATCATTTCAAACATCTATTCCATCAACGTGACACTTCAACAGAGCTTTGCAGTCGCAAGAAAACGTGTAGTCACTAGATGTGAGAAATCATCACAGAATCTGAGATGCTTAAAAACATCTACTTCAGACACTAGATAAACTGAACGAAATCTTAGTTGACAACCATATAATAAATGTGATGGTTGAAGAGAACATTTAAATCATTTCAAACACCTATTCAATCAACGTGATGCTTCAACGGAGATTTGCAGTCGCAACAAAATGTCTTGTCATTAGAAGTGAGAAATCATCACAGAATCTAGGATGCTCAAAAACATCTAGTTCACACACTGGTTAGACTGAAGTAAAAGTGTATTGACAGTTATATATTAAATGTGACCATTCAAGCGGACATTTGAATCATTTCAAACACTTATACCATCAACGTGACACTTCAACAGAGCTTTGCAGTTGCAAGAAAACGTGTAGTTACTAGATGTGAGAAATCATCACAGAATCTGAGATGCTTAAAAACATCTACTTCAGACACTAGATAAACTGAAAGACATCTTTGTTGACAACCATATAATAAATGTGACAATTGAAGAGAACATTTAAATTATTTCAAACATCTATTCCATCCACGTGATGCTTCAACAGAGATTTGCAGTCGCAAGAAAATGTCTTGTCACTAGATGCGAGAAATGATCACAAAATCTGGGATGCTCAAAAAACATCTAGTTCACACACTGGTTAGACTGAAATAAAAGTGTATTGACAGTTATATATTAAATGTGACCATTCAAGAGGACATTTGAATCATTTCCAACATCTATTCCATCAATGTGACACCTCAACGGAGCTTTGCAGTCGCAAGAAAACGTGTAGTCACTAGATGTGAGAAATCATCACAGAATCTGAGATGCTTAAAAACATCTACTTCACACACTAGATAAACTGACAGAAATCTTTGTTGACAACCATATAATAAATGTGATGGTTGAAGAGAACATTTAAATCATTTCAAACACCTATTCAATCAACGTGATGCTTCAACGGAGATTTGCAGTCGCAACAAAATGTCTTGTCATTAGATGTGAGAAATCATCACAGAATCTAGGATGCTGAAAAACATCTAGTTCACACACTGGTTAGACTGAAGTAAAAGTGTATTGACAGTTCTATATTAAATGTGACCATTCAAGCGGACATTTGAATCATTTCAAACACTTATACCATCAACGTGACACTTCAACAGAGCTTTGCAGTTGCAAGAAAATGTGTAGTCACTAGATGTGAGAAATCATCACAGAATCTGAGATGCTTAAAAACATCTACTTCAGACACTAGATAAACTGAAAGACATCTTTGTTGACAACCATATAATAAATGTGACAATTGAAGAGAACATTTAAATTATTTCAAACATCTATTCCATCCACGTGATGCTTCAACGAAGATTTGTAGTCGCAAGAAAATGTCTTGTCACTAGATGCGAGAAATCATCACAAAATCTGGGATGCTCAAAAAACATCTAGTTCACACACTGGTTAGACTGAAATAAAAGTGTATTGACAGTTATATATTAAATGTGACCATTCAAGAGGACATTTGAATCATTTCCAACATCTATTCCATCAATGTGACACCTCAACGGAGCTTTGCAGTCGCAAGAAAACGTGTAGTCACTAGATGTGAGAAATCATCACAGAATCTGAGATGCTTAAAAACATCTACTTCACACACTAGATAAACTGAAGAAATCTTAGTTGACAACCATATAATAAATGTGACAGTTGAAGAGAACATTTAAATTATTTCAAACATTTATTCCATCCACGTGATGCTTCAACGAAGATTTGAAGTCGCAAGAAAATGTCTTGTCACTAGATGCGAGAAATCATCACAGAATCTGGGATGCTGAAAAACATCTAGTTCACACACTAGTTACACTGAAGTAAAAGTGTATTGACAGTTATATATTAAATGAGACCATTCAAGAGGACATTTGAATCATTTCCAACATCCATTCCATCAACGTGACACCTCAACAGAGCTTTGCAGTCGCAAGAAAACGTGTAGTCACTAGATGTGAGAAATCATCACAGAAGCTGAGATGCTTAAAAACATCTACTTCAGACACTAGATAAACTGAAAGACATCTTTGTTGACAACCATATAATAAATGTGATGGTTGAAGAGAACATTTAAATCATTTCAAACATCTATTCCATCCACGTGATGCTTCATCGAAGATTTGTAGTCGCAAGAAAATGTCTTGTCACTAGATGCGAGAAATCATGACAGAATCTGGGATGGTGAAAAACATCTAGTTCACACACTGGTTAGACTGAAGTAAAAGTGTATTGACAGTTATATATTAAATGTGACCATTCAAGAGGACATTTGAATCATTTCCAACATCTATTCCATCAATGTGACACCTCAACAGAGCTTTGCAGTCGCAAGAAAACGTGTAGTCACTAGATGTGAGAAATCATCACGGAATCTGACATGCTTAAAAACATCTACTTCAGACACTAGATAAACTGAAAGAAATCTTAGTTGACAACCATATAATAAATGTGACAGTTGAAGAGAACATTAAAATCATTACAAACATCTATTCCATCCACGTGATGCTTCAGCGGAGATTTGCAGTCGAAAGAAAATGTCTTGTCACTATGTGAGAAATCATCACAGAATCTGGGATGCTCAAAAACATCTAGTTCACACACTGTTTAAACTGAAGTAAAAGTGTATTGACAGTTATATATTAAATGTGAGCATTCAAGAGGACATTTGAATCATTTCAAACATCTATTCCATCAACGTGACACTTCAACAGAGCTTTGCAGTCGCAAGAAAACGTGTAGTCACTAGATGTGAGAAATCATCACAGAATCTGAGATGCTTAAAAACATCTACTTCAGACACTAGATAAACTGAACGAAATCTTAGTTGACAACCATATAATAAATGTGACGGTTGAAGAGAGCATTTAAATCATTTCAAACATCTATTCAATCAACGTGATGCTTCAAAGGAGATTTGCAGTCGCAAGAAAATGTCTTGTCACTAGATGTGAGAAATCATCACAGAATCTGGGATGCTGAAAAACATCTAGTTTACACACTGGTTAGACTGACGTAAAAGTGTATTGACAGTTATATATTAAATGTGACCATTCAAGAGGACATTTAAATCATTTCAAACATCCATTCCATCAACGTGACACTTCAACAGAGCTTTGCAGTCGCAAGAAAACGTGTAGTCACTAGATGTGAGAAATCATCACAGAATCTGACATGCTTAAAAACATCTACTTCAGACACTAGATAAACTGAAAGAAATCTTTGTTGACAACCATATAATAAATGTGACAGTTGAAGAGAACATTAAAATCATTACAAACATCAATTCCATCCACGTGATGATTCAGCGGAGATTTGCAGTCGAAAGAAAATGTCTTGTCACTATATGTGAGAAATCATCACAGAATCTGGGATGCTCAAAAACATCTAGTTCACACACTGGTTAGACTGAAGTAAAAGTGTATTGACAGTTATATATTAAATGTGAGCATTCAAGAGGACATTTGAATCATTTCAAACATCTATTCCATCAACGTGACACTTCAACAGAGCTTTGCAGTCGCAAGAAAACGTGTAGTCACTAGATGTGAGAAATCATCACAGAATCTGAGATGCTTAAAAACATCTACTTCAGACACTAGATAAACTGAAAGAAATCTTAGTTGACAACCATATAATAAATGTGACGGTTGAAGAGAGCATTTAAATCATTTCAAACATCTATTCAATCAACGTGATGCTTCAAAGGAGATTTGCAGTCGCAACAAAATGTCTTGTCACTAGATGTGAGAAATCATCACAGAATCTGGGATGCTGAAAAACATCTAGTTTACACACTGGTTAGACTGAAGTAAAAGTGTATTGACAGTTATATATTAAATGTGACCATTCAAGAGGACATTTGAATCATTTCCAACATCTATTCCATCAACGTGACACCTCAACAGAGCTTTGCAGTCGCAAGAAAACGTGTAGTCACTAGATGTGAGAAATCATCACAGAATTAAAGATGCTTAAAAACATCTACTTCACACACTAGATAAACTAAAGAAATCTTAGTTGACAACCATATAATAAATGTGACAGTTGAAGAGAACATTTAAATCATTTCAAACATCCAATCCATCCACGTGATGCTTCAACAGAGATTTGCAGTCGCAAGAAAATGTCTTGTCACTAGATGTGAGAAATCATCACAGAATCTGGGATGCTCAAAAACATCTAGTTCACACACTGGTTAGACTGAAGTAAAAAGGTATTGACAGTTACATATTAGATGTGACCATTCAAGAGGACATTTGAATCATTTCAAACATCTATTCCATCAACTTGACACTTCAACAGAGCTTTGCAGTCACAAGAAAACGTGTAGTCACTAGATGTGAGAAATCATCACAGAATCTGAGATGCTTAAAAACATCTACTTCAGACACTAGATAAACTAAAAGAAATCTTTGTTGACAACCATATAATAAATGTGACAGTTGAAGAGAGCATTTAAATCATTTCAAACATCTATTCAATCAACGTGATGCTTCAAAGGAGATTTGCAGTCGCAAGAAAATGTCTTGTCACTAGATGTGAGAAATCATCACAGAATCTTGGATGCTGAAAAACATCTAGTTCACACACTGGTTAGACTGAAGTAAAAGTGTATTGACAGATATATATTAAATGTGACCATTAAAGAGGACATTTGAATCATTTCCAACATCTATTCCATCAACGTGACACCTCAACAGAGCTTTGCAGTCGCAAGAAAACGTGTAGTCACTAGATGTGAGAAATCATCACAGAAGCTGAGATGCTTAAAAACATCTACTTCAGACACTAGATAAACTGAAAGACATCTTTGTTGACAACCATATAATAAATGTGACAGTTGAAGAGAACATTTAAATTATTTCAAACATTTATTCCATCCACGTGATGCTTCAACGAAGATTTGTAGTCGCAAGAAAATGTCTTGTCACTAGATGCGAGAAATCATGACAGAATCTGGGATGGTGAAAAACATCTAGTTCACACACTGGTTAGACTGAAGTAAAAGTGTATTGACAGTTATATATTAAATGTGACCATTCAAGAGGACATTTGAATCATTTCCAACATCTATTCCATAAATGTGACACCTCAACAGAGCTTTGAAGTCGCAAGAAAACGTGTAGTCACTAGATGTGAGAAATCATCACAGAATCTGACATGCTTAAAATCATCTACTTCAGACACTAGATAAACTGAAAGAAATCTTTGTTGACAACCATATAATAAATGTGACAGTTGAAGAGAACATTAAAATCATTACAAACATCTATTCCATCCACGTGATGCTTCAGCGGAGATTTGCAGTCGAAAGAAAATGTCTTGTCACTATATGTGAGAAATCATCACAGAATCTTGGATGCTCAAAAACATCTAGTTCACACACTGGTTAGACTGAAGTAAAAGTGTATTGACAGTTGTATATTAAATGTGAGCATTCAAGAGGACATTTGAATCATTTCAAACATCTATTCCATCAACGTGACACTTCAACAGAGCTTTGCAGTCGCAAGAAAACGTGTAGTCACTAGATGTGAGAAATCATCAAAGAATCTGAGATGCTTAAAAACATCTACTTCAGACACTAGATAAACTGAAAGAAATCTTAGTTGACAACCATATAATAAATGTGACGGTTGAAGAGAGCATTTAAATCATTTCAAACATCTATTCAATCAACGTGATGCTTCAAAGGAGATTTGCAGTCGCAAGAAAATGTCTTGTCACTAGATGTGAGAAATCATCACAGAGTCTGGGATGCTGAAAAACATCTAGTTTACAAACTGGTTAGACTGAAGTAAAAGTGTATTGACAGTTATATATTAAATGTGACCATTCAAGAGGACATTTAAATCATTTCAAACATCCATTCCATCAACGTGACACTTCAACAGAGCTTTGCAGTCGCAAGAAAACGTGTAGTCACTAGATGTGAGAAATCATCACAGAATCTGACATGCTTAAAAACATCTACTTCAGACACTAGATAAACTGAAAGAAATCTTTGTTGACAACCATATAATAAATGTGACAGTTGAAGAGAACATTAAAATCATTACAAACATCTATTCCATCCACGTGATGATTCAGCGGAGATTTGCAGTCGAAAGAAAATGTCTTGTCACTATATGTGAGAAATCATCACAGAATCTGGGATGCTGAAAAACATCTAGTTCACACACTGGTTAGACTGAAGTAAAAGTGTATTGACAGTTATATATTAAATGTGAGCATTCAAGAGGACATTTGAATCATTTCAAACATCTATTCCATCAACGTGACACTTCAACAGAGCTTTGCAGTCGCAAGAAAACGTGTAGTCACTAGATGTGAGAAATCATCACAGAATCTGAGATGCTTAAAAACATCTACTTCAGACACTAGATAAACTGAAAGAAATCTTAGTTGACAACCATATAATAAATGTGACGGTTGAAGAGAGCATTTAAATCATTTCAAACATCTATTCAATCAACCCGATGCTTCAAAGGAGATTTGCAGTCGCAAAAAAATGTCTTGTCACTAGATGTGAGAAATCATCACAGAATCTGGGATGCTGAAAAACATCTAGTTTACACACTGGTTAGACTGAAGTAAAAGTGTATTGACAGTTATATATTAAATGTGACCATTCAAAAGGACATTTGAATCATTTCCAACATCTATTCCATCAACGTGACACCTCAACAGAGCTTTGCAGTCGCAAGAAAACGTGTAGTCACTAGATGTGAGAAATCATCACAGAATTTGAGATGCTTAAAAACATCTACTTCACACACTAGATAAACTGAAGAAATCTTGGTTGACAACCATATAATAAATGTTACAGTTGAAGAGAACATTTAAATCATTTCAAACATCTATTCCATCGACGTGATGCTTCAACAGAGATTTGCAGTCGCAAGAAAATGTCTTGTCACTAGATGTGAGAAATCATCACAGAATCTGGGATGCTGAAAAACATCTAGTACACACACTGGTTAGACTGAAGTAAAAAGGTATTGACAGTTACATATTAGATGTGACCATTCAAGAGGACATTTGAATCATTTCAAACATCTATTCCATCAACGTGACACTTCAACAGAGCTTTGCAGTCACAAGAAAACGTGTAGTCACTAGATGTGAGAAATCATCACAGAATCTGAGATGCTTAAAAACATCTACTTCAGACACTAGATAAACTAAAAGAAATCTTTGTTGACAACCATATAATAAAAGTGACAGTTGAAGAGAGCATTTAAATCATTTCAAACATCTATTGAATCAACGTGATGCTTCAAAGGAGATTTGCAGTCGCAAGAAAATGTCTTGTCACTAGATGTGAGAAATCATCACAGAATCTTGGATGCTGAAAAACATCTAGTTCACACACTGGTTAGACTGAAGTAAAAGTGTATTGACAGATATATATTAAATGTGACCATTCAAGAGGACATTTGAATCATTTCCAACATCTATTCCATCAACGTGACACCTCAACAGAGCTTTGCAGTCGCAAGAAAACGTGTAGTCACTAGATGTGAGAAATCATCACAGAATTTGAGATGCTTAAAAACATCTACTTCACACACTAGATAAACTGAAGAAATCTTAGTTGACAACCATATAATAAATGTTACAGGTGAAGAGAACATTTAAATCATTTCAAACATCTATTCCATCCACGTGATGCTTCAACAGAGATTTGCAGTCGCAAGAAAATGTCTTGTCACTATATGTGAAAAATCATCACAGAATCTGGGATGCTCAAAAACATCTAGTTTACACACTGGTTAGACTGAAGTAAAAAGGTATCGACAGTTACATATTAGATGTAACCATTCAAAAGGACATTTGAATCATTTCCAACATCTATTCCATCAACGTGACACTTCAAAAGAGCTTTGCAGTCACAAGAAAACGTGTAGTCACTAGATGTGAGAAATCATCACAGAATCTGAGATGCTTAAAAACATTTACGTCAGACACTAGATAAACTAAAAGAAATCTTTGTTGACAACCATATAATAAATGTGACAGTTGAAGAGAACATTAATATCATTACAAACATCTATTCCATCCACGTGATGCTTCAACGGATATTTGCAGTCGAAAGAAAATGTCTTGTCACTAGATGTGAGAAATCATCACAGAATCTGGGATGCTGAAAAACATCTTGTTCACACACTGGTTAGACTGAAGTAAAAGTGTATTGACAGTTATATATTAAATGTGAGCATTCAAGAGGACATTTGAGTCATTTCAAACATCTATTCCATCAACGTGACACTTCAACAGAGCTTTGCAGTCGCAAGAAAAAGTGTAGTCACTAGATGTGAGAAATCATAACAGAATTTGAGATGCTTAAAAACATCTACTTCAGACACTAGATAAACTGAAAGAAATCTTAGTTGACAACCATATAATAAATGTGACAGTTGAAGAGGACATTTAAATCATTTCAAACATCTATTCCATCAACGTGAAACTTCAACAGAGCTTTGCAGTCACAAGAAAACGTGTAGTCACTAGATGTGAGAAATCATCACAGAATCTGAGATGCTTAAAAACATGTACTTCACACACTAGATAAACTGAAGAAATTTTAGTTGACAACCATATAATAAATGTGACAGTTGAAGAGAACATTTAAATCATTTCAAACATCTATTCCATCCACGTGATGCTTCAACGGAGATTTGCAGTCGCAAGAAAATGTCTTGTCACTAAATGTGAGAGATCATCACAGAATCTGGGATGCTCAAAAACATCTAGTTCACACACTGGTTAGACTGAAGTAAAAGAGTATTGACAGTTATGTATTTTATGTGACAATTCAAGAGGATATTTGAATCATTTCAAACATCTATTCCATCAACGTGACACTTAAAGAGAGCATTGCAGTCGCAAGAAAACGTGTAGTCACTAGATGTGAGAAATCATCACAGAATCTGAGACACTTAAAGACATCTACTTCACACACTAGATAAACTGAAAGAAATCTTTGTTGACAACCATATAATAAATGTGACGGTTGAAGAGAACATTTAAATCATTTCAAACATCTATTCAATCAACGTGATGCTTCAACGGAGATTTGCAGTCGCAACAAAATGTCTTGTCACTAGATGTGTGAAATCATCACAGAATCTGGGATGCTCAAAAACATCTAGTTCACACACTGGTTAGACTGAAGTAAAAGTGTATTGATAGTTATATATTAAATGTGACCATTCAAGAGGACATTTAAATCATTTCAAACATCTATTCCATCAACGTGACACTTCAACAGAGCTTTGCAGTCGCAAGAAAACGTGTAGTCACTAGATGTGAGAAATCATCACAGAATCTGAGATGCTTAAAAACATCTACTTCAGACACTAGATAAACTGAAAGAAATCTTTGTTGACAACCATATAATAAATGTGACAGTTGAAGAGAACATTAAAATCATTTCAAACATCTATTCCATCCACGTGATGCTTCAGCGGAGATTTGCAGTCGAAAGAAGATGTCTTGTCACTAGATGTGAGAAATCATCACAGAATCTGGGATGCTCAAAAACATCTAGTTCACACACTGGTTAGACTGAAGTAAAAGTGTATTGACAGTTATATATTAAATGTGAGCATTCAAGAGGACATTTGAATCATTTCAAACATCTATTCCATCAACGTGACACTTCAACAGAGCTTTGCAGTCGCAAGAAAAAGTGTAGTCAATAGATGTGAGAAATCATAACAGAATTTGAGATGCTTAAAAATATCTACTTCAGACACTAGATAAACTGAAAGAAATCTTAGTTGACAACCATATAATAAATGTGACGGTTGAAGAGAACATTTAAATTATTTCAAACATCTATTCAATCAACGTGATGCTTCAACGGAGATTTGCAGTCGCAGGAAAATATCTTGTCACTAGATGTGAGAAATCATCACAGAATCTGGGATGCTCAAAAACATCTAGTTCACACACTGGTTAGACTGAAGTAAAAGTGTATTGACAGTTATATATTAAATGTGACCATTCAAGAGGACATTTAAATCATTTCAAACATCTATTCCATCAACATGACACTTCAACAGAGCTTTGCAGTCGCAAGTAAACGTGTAGTCACTAGATGTGAGAAATCATCACAGAATCTGAGATGCTTAAAAACATCTACTTCAGACACTAGATAAACTGAAAGAAATCTTAGTTGACAACCATATAATAAATGTGACAGTTGAAGAGAGCATTTAAATCATTTCAAACATCTATTCAATCAACGTGATGCTTCAAAGGAGATTTGCAGTCGCAAGAAAATGTCTTGTCACTAGATGTGAGAAATCATCACAGAATCTGGGATGCTCAAAAACATCTAGTTCACACACTGGTTAGACTGAAGTAAAAGTGTATTGACAGTTATATATTAAATGTGAGCAATCAAGAGGACATTTGAATCATTTCAAACATCTACTCCATCAACGTGACACTTAAACAGAGCTTTGCAGTCACAAGAAAACGTGTAGTCACTAGATGTGAGAAATCATCACAGAATCTGAGATGCTTAAAAACATCTACTTCAGACACTAGATAAACTAAAAGAAATCTTTGTTGACAACCATATAATAAATGTGACAGTTGAAGAGAGCATTTAAATCATTTCAAACATCTATTCAATCAACGTGATGCTTCAAAGGAGATTTGCAGTCGCAAGAAAATGTCTTGTCACTAGATGTGAGAAATCATCACAGAATCTGGGATGCTGAAAAACATCTAGTTCACACACTGGTTAGACTGAAGTAAAAGTGTATTGACAGTTATATATTAAATGTGACCATTCAAGAGGGCATTTGAATCATTTCCAACATCTATTCAATCAACGTGACACCTCAACAGAGCTTTGCAGTCACAAGAAAACGTGTAGTCACTAGATGTGAGAAATCATAACAGAATTTGAGATGCTTAAAAATATCTACTTCAGACACTAGATAAACTGAAAGATATCTTAGTTGACAACCATATAATAAATGTGACGGTTGAAGAGAACATTTAAATTATTTCAAACATCTATTCAATCAACGTGATGCTTCAACGGAGATTTGCAGTCGCAGGAAAATGTCTTGTCACTAGATGTGAGAAATCATCACAGAATCATGGATGCTCAAAAACATCTAGTTCACACACTGGTTAGACTGAAGTAAAAGTGTATTGACAGTTATATATTAAATGTGACCATTCAAGAGGACATTTGAATCATTTCAAACATCTATTCCATCAACGTGACACTTCAACAGAGCTTTGCAGTCGCAAGAAAAAGTGTAGTCAATAGATGTGAGAAATCATAACAGAATTTGAGATGCTTAAAAATATCTACTTCAGACACTAGATAAACTGAAAGAAATCTTAGTTGACAACCATATAATAAATGTGACGGTTGAAGAGAACATTTAAATTATTTCAAACATCTATTCAATCAACGTGATGCTTCAACGGAGATTTGCAGTCGCAGGAAAATATCTTGTCACTAGATGTGAGAAATCATCACAGAATCTGGGATGCTCAAAAACATCTAGTTCACACACTGGTTAGACTGAAGTAAAAGTGTATTGACAGTTATATATTAAATGTGACCATTCAAGAGGACATTTAAATCATTTCAAACATCTATTCCATCAACATGACACTTCAACAGAGCTTTGCAGTCGCAAGTAAACGTGTAGTCACTAGATGTGAGAAATCATCACAGAATCTGAGATGCTTAAAAACATCTACTTCAGACACTAGATAAACTGAAAGAAATCTTAGTTGACAACCATATAATAAATGTGACAGTTGAAGAGAGCATTTAAATCATTTCAAACATCTATTCAATCAACGTGATGCTTCAAAGGAGATTTGCAGTCGCAAGAAAATGTCTTGTCACTAGATGTGAGAAATCATCACAGAATCTGGGATGCTGAAAAACATCTAGTTCACACACTGGTTAGACTGAAGTAAAAGTGTATTGACAGTTATATATTAAATGTGACCATTCAAGAGGACATTTGAATCATTTCCAACATCTATTCAATCAACGTGACACCTCAACAGAGCTTTGCAGTCACAAGAAAACGTGTAGTCACTAGATGTGAGAAATCATAACAGAATTTGAGATGCTTAAAAATATCTACTTCAGACACTAGATAAACTGAAAGATATCTTAGTTGACAACCATATAATAAATGTGACGGTTGAAGAGAACATTTAAATTATTTCAAACATCTATTCAATCAACGTGATGCTTCAACGGAGATTTGCAGTCGCAGGAAAATGTCTTGTCACTAGATGTGAGAAATCATCACAGAATCATGGATGCTCAAAAACATCTAGTTCACACACTGGTTAGACTGAAGTAAAAGTGTATTGACAGTTATATATTAAATGTGACCATTCAAGAGGACATTTGAATCATTTCCAACATCTATTCCATCAACGTGACATCTCAACAAGGCTTTGCAGTCGCAAGAAAACGTGTAGTCACTAGATGTGAGAAATCATCACAGAATTTGAGATGCTTAAAAACATCTACTTCACACACTAGATAAACTGAAGAAATCTTACTTGACAACCATATAATAAATGTGACAGTTGAAGAGAACATTTAAATCATTTCAAACATCTATTCCATCCACGTGATGCTTCAACAGAGATTTGCAGTCGCAAGAAAATGTCTTGTCACTAGATGTGAGAAATCATCACAGAATCTGGGATGCTCAAAAACATCTAGTTCACACACTGGTTAGACTGAAGTAAAAAGGTATTGACAGTTACATATTAGATGTGACCATTCAAGAGGACATTTGAATCATTTCAAACATCTATTCCATCAACGTGACACTTCAACAGAGCTTTGCAGTCACAAGAAAACGTGTAGTCACTAGATGTGAGAAATCATCACAGAATCTGAGATGCTTAAAAACATCTACTTCAGACACTAGATAAACTAAAAGAAATCTTTGTTGACAACCATATAATAAATGTGACAGTTGAAGAGAGCATTTAAATCATTTTAAACATCTATTCAATCAACGTGATGCTTCAAAGGAGATTTGCAGTCGCAAGAAAATGTCTTGTCACTAGATGTGAGAAATCATCACAGAATCTGGGATGCTCAAAAACATCTAGTTCACACACTGGTTATACTGAAGTAAAAGTGTATTGACAGTTATATATTAAATGGGACCATTCAAGAGGACATTTGAATCATTTCCAACATCTATTCTATCAACGTGACACCTCAACAGAGCTTTTCAGTCGCAAGAAAACGTGTAGTCACTAGATGTGAGAAATCATCACAGAATTTGAGATGCTTAAAAACATCTACTTCACACACTAGATAAACTGAAGAAATCTTAGTTGACAACCATATAATAAATGTGACAGTTGAAGAGAACATTTAAATCATTTCTAACATCTATTCCATCCACGTGATGCTTCAACAGAGATTTGCAGTCGCAAGAAAATGTCTTGTCACTAGATGTGAGAAATCATCACAGAATCCTGGATGCTCAAAAACATCTAGTTCACAAACTGGTTAGACTGAAGTAAAAAGGTATTGACAGTTACATATTAAATGTGACCATTCAAGAGGACATTTGAATCATTTTCAACATCTATTCCATTAACGTGACACCTCAACAGAGCTTTGTAGTCGCAAGAAAATGTCTTGTCACTAGATGTGAGAAATCATCACAGAATATGGGATGCTGAAAAACATCTAGTTCACACACTGGTTAGACTGAAGTAAAAAGGTATTGACAGTTATATATTAGATGTGACCATTCAAGAGGACATTTGAATCATTTCAAACATCTATTCCATCAAATTGACACTTCAACGGAGCTTTGCAGTCGCAAGAAAATGTCTTGTCACTAGATGTGAGAAATCATCACAGAATCTGGGATGCTGAAAAACATCTACTTCACACACTAGATAAACTGATGAAATCTTAGTTGACAACCATATAATAAATGTGACAGTTGTAGAGAACATTTAAATCATTTCAAACATCTATTGAATCAACGTGATGCTTCAACGGAGATTTGCAGTCGCAACAAAATGTCTTGTCCCTAGATGTGAGAAATCATCACAGAATCTGGGATGCTCAAAAACATCTAGTTCACACACTGGTTAGACTGAAGTAAAAGTGTATTGATAGTTATATATTAAATGTGACCATTCAAGAGGACATTTGAATCATTTCCAACATCTTTTCCATCAAGGTGACACCTCAACAGAGCTTTGCAGTCGCAAGAAAACGTGTAGTCACTAGATGTGAGAAATCATCACAGAATTTGAGATGCTTAAAAACATCTACTTCACACACTAGATAAACTGAAGAAATCTTAGTTGAAAACCATATAATAAATGTGACAGTTGAAGAGAACATTTAAATCATTTCAAACATCTATTCCATCCACGTGATGCTTCAACAGAGATTTGCAGTCGCAAGAAAATGTCTTGTCACTAGATGGGAGAAATCATCACAGAATCTGGGATGCTCAAAAACATCTAGTTCACACACTGGTTAGACTGAAGTAAAAAGGTATTGACAGTTATATATTAGATGTGACCATTCAAGAGGACATTTGAATCATTTCAAACATCTATTCCATCAACTTGACACTTCAACGGAGCTTTGCAGTCGCAAGAAAATGTCTTGTCACTAGATGTGAGAAATCATCACAGAATCTGGGATGCTGAAAAACATCTACTTCACACACTAGATAAACTGATGAAATCTTAGTTGACAACCATATAATAAATGTGACAGTTGTAGAGAACATTTAAATCATTTCAAACATCTATTGAATCAACGTGATGCTTCAACGGAGATTTGCAGTCGCAACAAAATGTCTTGTCCCTAGATGTGAAAAATCATCACAGAATCTGGGATGCTCAAAAACATCTAGTTCACACACTGGTTAGACTGAAGTAAAAGTGTATTGATAGTTATATATTAAATGTGACCATTCAAGAGGACATTTAAATCATTTCAAACATCTATTCCATCAACGTGACACTTCAACAGAGCTTTGCAGTTGCAAGAAAACGTGTAGTCACTAGATGTGAGAAATCATCACAGAATCTGAGATGCTTAAAAACATCTACTTCAGACACTAGATAAACTGAAAGAAATCTTAGTTGACAACCATATAATAAATGTGACAATTGAAGAGAACATTTAAATTATTTCAAACATTTATTCCATCCACGTGATGCTTCAACGGAGATTTGCAGTCGCAAGAAAATGTCTTGTCACTAAATGTGAGAGATCATCACAGAATCTGGGATGCTCAAAAACATCTAGTTCACACACTGGTTAGACTGAAGTAAAAGAGTATTGACAGTTATGTATTAAATGTGACAATTCAAGAGGATATTTGAATCATTTCAAACATCTATTCCATCAACGTGACACTTCAACAGAGCTTTGCAGTCGCAAGAAAAATTGTAGTCACTAGATGTGAGAAATCATAACAGAATTTGAGATGCTTAAAAACATCTACTTCAGACACTAGATAAACTGAAAGAAATCTTAGTTGACAACCATATAATAAATGTGACGGTTGAAGAGAACATTTAAATTATTTCAAACATCTATTCAATCAACGTGATGCTTCAACGGAGATTGGCAGTCGCAGGAAAATGTCTTGTCACTAGATGTGAGAAATCATCACAGAATCTGGGATGCTCAAAAACATCTAGTTCACACACTGGTTAGACTGAAGTAAAAGTGTATTGACAGTTATATATTAAATGTGACCATTCAAGAGGACATTTAAATCATTTCAAACATCTATTCAATCAACGTGACACCTCAACAGAGCTTTGCAGTCGCAAGAAAACGTGTAGTCACTAGATGTGAGAAATAATCACAGAATCTGAGATGCTTAAAAACATCTACTTCAGACACTAGATAAACTGAAAGAAATCTTAGTTGACAACCATATAATAAATGTGACAGTTGAAGAGAGCATTTAAATCATTTCAAACATCTATTCAATCAACGTGATGCTTCAAAGGAGATTTGCAGTCGCAAGAAAATGTCTTGTCACTAGATGTGAGAAATTATCACAGAATCTGGGATGCTGAAAAACATCTAGTTCACACACTGGTTAGACTGAAGTAAAAGTGTATTGACAGTTATATATTAAATGTGACCATTCAAGAGGACATTTGAATCATTTCCAACATCTATTCCATCAACGTGACACCTCAACAGAGCTTTGCAGTCGCAAGAAAATGTGTAGTCACTAGATGTGAGAAATCATCACAGATTTTGAGATGCTTAAAAACATCTACTTCAGACACTCGATAAACTGAAGAAATCTTAGTTGACAACCATATAATAAATGTGACGGTTGAAGAGAACATTTAAATCATTTCAAACATCTATTCAATCAACGTGATGCTTCAACGGAGATTTGCAGTCGCAGGAAAATGTCTTGTCACTAGATGTGAGAAATCATCACAGAATCTGGGATGCTGAAAAACATCTAGTTCACACACTGGTTAGACTGAAGTAAAAAGGTATTGACAGTTATATATTAGATGTGACCATTCAAGAGGACATTTGAATCATTTCAAACATCTATTCCATCAACGTGACACTTCAACAGAGCTTTGCAGTCGCAAGAAAATGTCTTGTCACTAGATGTGAGAAATTATCACAGAATCTGGGATGCTGAAAAACATCTAGTTCACACACTGGTTAGACTGAAGTAAAAGTGTATTGACAGTTATATATTAAATGTGACCATTCAAGAGGACATTTGAATCATTTCCAACATCTATTCCATCAACGTGACACCTCAACAGAGCTTTGCAGTCGCAAGAAAATGTGTAGTCACTAGATGTGAGAAATCATCACAGATTTTGAGATGCTTAAAAACATCTACTTCACACACTAGATAAACTGAAGAAATCGTAGTTGACAACCATATAATAAATGTGACAGTTGAAGAGAACATTTAAAACATTTCAAACATCTATTCCATCCACGTGATGCTTCAACAGAGATTTGCAGTCGCAAGAAAATGTCTTGTCACTATATGTGAAAAATCATCACAGAATCTGAGATGCTTAAAAGCATCTACTTCACACACTAGATAAACTGATGAAATCTTAGTTGACAACCATATAATAAATGTGACAGTTGTAGAGAACATTTAAATCATTTCAAACATCTATTCCATCCACGTGATGCTTCAAAGGAGATTTGCAGTCGCAAGAAAATGTCTTGTCTCTAAATGTGAGAGATCATCACAGAATCTGGGATGCTCAAAAACATCTAGTTCACACACTGGTTAGACTGAAGTAAAAGAGTATTGACAGTTATGTATTAAATGTGACAATTGAAGAGGATATTTGAATCATTTGAAACATCTATTCCATCAACGTGACACTTCAACAGATCTTTGCAGTCGCAAGAAAACGTGTAGTCACTAGATGTGAGAAATCATCACAGAATCTGAGATGCTTAAAAACATCTACTTCAGACACTCGATAAACTGAAAGAAATCTTAGTTGACAACCATATAATAAATGTGACGGTTGAAGAGAACATTTAAATCATTTCAAACATCTATTCAATCAACGTGATGCTTCAACGGAGATTTGCAGTCGCAGGAAAATGTCTTGTCACTAGATGTGAGAAATCATCACAGAATCTGGGATGCTGAAAAACATCTAGTTCACACACTGGTTAGACTGAAGTAAAAAGGTATTGACAGTTATATATTAGATGTGACCATTCAAGAGGACATTTGAATCATTTCAAACATCTATTCCATCAACGTGACACTTCAACAGAGCTTTGCAGTCGCAAGAAAATGTCTTGTCACTAGATGTGAGAAATCATCACAGAATCTGGGATGCTCAAAAACATCTAGTTCACACACTGGTTAGACTGAAGTAAAAGTGTATTGACAGTTATATATTAAATATGACCATTCAAGAGGACATTTGAATCATTTCCAACATCTATTCCATCAACGTGACACCTCAACAGAGCTTTGCAGTCGCAAGAAAATGTGTAGTCACTAGATGTGAGAAATCATCACAGATTTTGAGATGCTTAAAAACATCTACTTCACACACTAGATAAACTGAAGAAATCTTAGTTGACAACCATATAATAAATGTGACAGTTGAAGAGAACGTTTAAAACATTTCAAACATCTATTCCATCCACGTGATGCTTCAACAGAGATTTGCAGTCGCAAGAAAATGTCTTGTCACTATATGTGAAAAATCATCACAGAATCTGGGATGCTCAAAAACATCTAGTTTACACACTGGTTAGACTGAAGTAAAAAGGTATCGACAGTTACATATTAGATGTAACCATTCAAGAGGACATTTGAATCATTTCAAACATCTATTCCATCAACGTGACACTTCAACAGAGCTTTGCAGTCACAAGAAAACGTGTAGTCACTAGATGTGAGAAATCATCACAGAATCTGAGATGCTTAAAAACATCTACTTCAGACACTAGATAAACTAAAAGAAATCTTTGTTGACAACCATATAATAAATGTGACAGTTGAAGAGAACATTAATATCATTACAAACATCTATTCCATCCACGTGATGCTTCAACGGATATTTGCAGTCGAAAGAAAATGTCTTGTCACTAGATGTGAGAAATCATCACAGAATCTGGGATGCTCAAAAACATCTAGTTCACACACTGGTTAGACTGAAGTAAAAGTGTATTGACAGTTATATATTAAATGTGAGCATTCAAGAGGACATCTGAATCATTTCAAACATCTATTCCATCAACGTGACACTTCAACAGAGGTTTGCAGTCGCAAGAAAAAGTGTAGTCACTAGATGTGAGAAATCATAACAGAATTTGAGATGCTTAAAAACATCTACTTCAGACACTAGATAAACTGAAAGAAATCTTAGTTGACAACCATATAATAAATGTGACAGTTGAAGAGAACATTTAAATCATTTCAAACATCTATTCCATCAACGTGACACTTCAACAGAGCTTTGCAGTCATAAGAATACGTGTAGTCACTAGATGTGAGAAATCATCACAGAATCTGAGATGCTTAAAAGCATCTACTTCACACACTAGATAAACTGATGAAATCTTAGTTGACAACCATATAATAAATGTGACAGTTGTAGAAAACATTTAAATCATTTCAAACATTTATTCCATCCACGTTATACTTAAACGGAGATTTGCAGTCGCAACAAAATGTCTTGTCCCTAGATGTGTGAAATCATCACAGAATCTGGGATGCTCAAAAACATCTAGTTCACACACTGGTTAGACTGAAGTAAAAGTATATTGATAGTTATATATTAAATGTGACCATTCAAGAGGACATTTGAATCATTTCCAACATCTATTCCATCAATGTGACACCTCAACAGAGCTTTGCAGTCCCAAGAAAACGTGTAGTCACTAGATGTGAGAAATCATCACAGAATCTGACATGCTTAAAAACATCTGCTTCAGACACTAGATAAACTTAAAGAAATCTTTGTTGACAACCATATAATAAATGTGACAGTTGAAGAAAACATTAAAATCATTACAAACATCTATTCCATCCACGTGATGCTTCAGCAGAGATTTGCAGTCGAAAGAAAATGTCTTGTCACTAGATGTGAGAAATCATCACAGAATCTGGGATGCTCAAAAACATCTAGTTCACACACTGGTTAGACTGAAGTAAAAGTGTATTGACAGTAATATATTAAATGTGAGCATTCAAGAGGACATTTGAATCATTTCAAACATCTATTCCATCAACGTGACACTTCAACAGATCTTTGCAGTCGCAAGAAAACGTGTAGTCACTAGATGTGAGAAATCATCACAGAATCTGAGATGCTTAAAAACATCTTCTTCAGACACTAGATAAACTGAAAGAAATCTTAGTTGACAACCATATAATAAATGTGACGGTTGAAGAGAACATTTAAATCATTTCAAACATCTATTCAATCAACGTGATGCTTCAACGGAGATTTGCAGTCGCAGGAAAATGTCTTGTCACTAGATGTGTGAAATCATCACAGAATCTGGGATGCTCAAAAACATCTAGTTCACACACTGGTTAGACTGAAGTAAAAGTGTATTGATAGTTATATATTAAATGTGACCATTCAAGAGGACATTTGAATCATTTCCAACATCTATTCCATCAATGGGACACCTCAACAGAGCTTTGCAGTCGCAAGAAAACGTGTAGTCACTAGATGTGAGAAATCATCACAGAATCTGACATGCTTAAAAACATCTACTTCAGACACTAGATAAACTGAAAGAAATCTTAGCTGACAACCATATAATAAATGTGACAATTGAAGAGAACATTTAAATTATTTCAAACATTTATTCCATCCACGTGATGCTTCAACGAAGATTTGCAGTTGCAACAAAATGTCTTGTCACTAGATGCGAGAAATCATCACAGAATCTGGGATGCTGAAAAACATCTAGTTCACACACTGGTTAGACTGAAGTAAAAGTTTATTGATAGTTATATATTAAACGTGAGCATTCAAGAGGACATTTGAATCATTTCAAACATCTATTCCATCGACGTGACACTTCAACAGAGCTTTGCAGTAGCAAGAAAACGTGCCGTCCCTAGATGTGAGAAATCATCACAGAATCTGAGATGCTTAAAAGCGTCTACTTCACACACTAGATAAACTGAAAGAAATCTTAGTTGACAACCATATAATAAATATGACAGTTGAAGCTTTAAGAAAAAAGGATTGTTAACTTTATGATAAATTTGACAATTGATGAGAACGTTTAGATCATTTCCAACATGTATTGCATCGACATGAGACTTCAACAGAGCCCTGCAGTTGCAAGAAAACGTGTAGTCACTAGATGTGAGAAATCATCACAGAATCTGAGATGCTTAAAACATCTACTTCACAGACTAGATAAACTGAAAGAAATCTTTGTTGACAACCATATAATAAATGTGACAGTTGAAGAGATTATTTAAGTCATTTCAAACATCTATTCCATCCACGTGACGCTTCAAGAGAGCTTTGCAGGAGGTAAAAAATGTCGAGTCACGAGATGTGAGAATTTATCACAGAATCTCGGATGCTTAAAAACATCTACTTCTTACACTAGTTAAACTGTAGTAAAAGTATTTTTACAAGTATTCAATAATCGTTAGAAGTGAAGATAACGTTTAAAACATATCAGACATCTATTCCATCGAAGTGAGACTTCAGCAGAGACTTTTATTCGCACGAAAATGTTGAGACACTAGATGTGAGAAGTCATCATATAATCTTGGATGCTTCCTTGGGATACACCTGAAAGAAATTTGCTGAGTATTGTGCAAAGAAAGGGATTTCTCATAAGTTTACGAATCTTTACAGTCCTCAACAAAATGGAATTTCGTAAAGATTGAATCGTAAAATCATTGAAGCAACAAGATCAATGATTCATCATGCAAAGTTACCGTTACAGTTTTGGGCAGAAGCAGTTAACACAGCAGTTTATTTGCATAATCGAAGTCCTACTGTAGCATTGAAGGATGAAACTCCTTTTGAATGTTGGTTTGGAAGGAAACCTGACATTTTTAATCTACGAGTGTTTGGATTTGTTTGTTACATGCATGTTCCAGATGGTCAACGTCGAAAGTTGGATCCAAAATCGAGCAAAGGAATCTTTATTGGTTATCCTGAAGGTACAAAAGGATGTAAATTGTATGATCTAAAGAAGGAAAAGTTTTTTCGAAGCAGAAATATCTTATTCTATGAAGATAAGTTCTATTATCCTGATTCAGAAGGTAAATCAGATGATGTTTCAAAGATCGTTTTTCTAGAAGAAGGTGTTGATATTGAAAGCATATTAGAACATCCTATTGATATCGAAAACTTGCCTGAAGCTCAAGGGGATGATATCAAGCCAGTTGGAGAAAGAAATGAAGATAATCCTGTGAAGGCAACGTATGAAAAGACATTCATGCAGCAATTCAGAAATATAAGAACAAAAAGAGAGCGAAAGCCTCCAAGAAGTTTGATTGAAGACATTTCAAATTATGTTGAACATTGTTTTATGACAACATCAGAATCTGATGAACCAAAGTCTCCTAGTGAAGCATTGAATGGCGAACACTCTGATCAATGGAAGGAAGCTATGGATTCTGAATATTCTTCTTTATTGAAGAACGAGACTTGAAGTACCACCCACGGGGGGGGGGGGGTATCTCGACCTATTTTCTGACAGGGACGTGCCATTTTGCCCGAAAAATTGGTACCCATAATTCCGTAAATTCTGGTGGATTTTAGGGTCATAATTCCGTAAATCGAATGAAAATCTGGGCCATAATTCCGGAAATGATGAAAAATCCCCTTAAAAAGACACCCATAATTCCGTTAAATGTCTAAAAATTGTGAAAATGCTACCCATAATTCCGTAACGGTTTGAAAAAGTACCCCCAAAAAATGGCACGTCCCCGTACCATGAAAAGTACCAAGTTACCCCCCCCCCCCCGAGGTACCACCACCTGAAGGAATGAACATCGTTGGTTCACGCTTGATTTTTAAAGTCAAGCGTAATTCAGATGGCTCACTAGATGGTTTTAAAGCAAGAGTTGTCGCTCAAGGTTACTCGCAGACAAACGGAATGGATTATGATGAAGTTTTCTCACCTGCTGCAAGATATTCTGCTATAAGATCATTACTTGCATTAGCAAATGTGCATGATCTTGAAGTACATCAGATGGATGTGAAAACCCCTTTTCTCAATGGATCAATAGACTCAGAGATTTTCATGACACAACCAAAGGGGTATGTTGATGCAGATAAACCAAATTATGTTTCCAAGCTAAACAAGAGTATTTTTGGGCTCAAACAATCAGCTCGTTGTTGGAATTCTACTCTCGATCAGCATTTGAAATGGAGTGGTTATCGTAAGAGCAATGCTGATGGCTGTATTTACATCAAGCTAATCAAGAGGCCAGATGGACATATCAGTTTTGTTATACTTGCTGTTTACGTTAATGATATCATTCCAGTATCGAATGATATTTCTATGCTCTATGCAGAGAAGGAATCATTGTGTCGCAGATTTGAGATAGTTGATAAAGGAGAGGCACATCATGTTCTTGGAATGTCAATTGAGCGAGATAGGAAAGCAAAGACTTTGTTTACAAGTCAACCAAAATATTTTGAAAATCTTCTGCAACGTTCCCGCAACGTTTTGGGATGGAAGATTGCAAGCCTGTCTCAACTCCTATGGAACCGGGTAAAAAGTTTCAAAAGTTATTAGATGATGAAGAGTCCTTTGATACCCAGACGTATCAGCAAGCAATGGGATGTCTGACGTATGCATCAACTGCTACGAGACCTGATATTGCAGCAGCAGTTGGAACTTTATCTCGTTACATGTCAAACCCAAGCAAAGATTATTAGATAGGTGTTAAGCGAATATTACGATACTTGAAAGAAACATTGAATTATGGACTTGAGAGATTCTCTGATTGAGAGAATGATAAAATTGTTGGTTTTGCTGATGCAGATTGGGCAGGTGATGTCGATTCACACTGTTCAACATCTGGTTATGTTTTTCAAATTGGGAGCTCTACTGTAAGTTGGTGCAGTAAGAAACAAGCTACGGTAGCGAAATCTACTACTGAAGCTGAATATGTGTCGTTGAGTCTTGCAACACAAGAAGCTATATGGCTACGTCGATTGATGAATGGCATGATTTCACCTACTTTGATTTATGAGGATGATCAAGGAGCGATACAGGTTTTAAGGAACCCAAAGTCTCATAACTGAACTTGACATATTGATCTTTCTTATCATTTTGTTCGTGAAAGAGTGACATCGAAACATAAGCGTTCGAGGCGCGGGGGGGGGGCGGGGGGCCGGGGGCCGGGGGCGGTAGCCCCACAACTTAGGGCAAATTTTTGCCCAAAGTCGGGCAAACATGCCGGCAAACAATAGGCTTTGTGTAGGGCCGCCCCCTAGATTGTTCTTCCCTTACGCTTATCCATCGAAAGAAATAGGTGTTATTGTCCTACTCAAGACATGGTGGCAGATATAATGACTAAGGGACTGCCAAAAGTTACTTTTGAGAAATTTAGAAACTCATTAGGAGTTCATCGCGTTGTTTAGTTCAATGTAGCACCATGTTTTGGACTTCAGATATGTTTGATTTAATCATCAAAGATCATCGCAACTTTTGTATTACCCCCCGTACGAAGAGACAATAGAAACTTTTTAATGACCTATGATTGGACGATTGAACGCTGTTGTTGTTGTATGCAGCACGAGTTGTTTACCAGAAAAGTCTTCCTGTTTTTGTTGTTCGTTCTTTCGTCGCTTCGTTAAAGAGCTGACAAGATGTGAAACAGTTTAGTTTTAAACTGTTTTAGAAGCCAAAAGTCTGCTGAATTTTTAACATAAAGCGCTCTACCTACCAACTATGGATTGCAAAGAAAGAAGAGTTTGGCTTTCAGACGTCTACACAGGATGATTTTGCGCAGTTTCTCCTGAGCACTTTGCCTCCAGAAGATCAAACCAACTGCGGGGAGAATGCAAGTGAAAACTTCAGCACGATGCTTTCATTGATCACAACAAACCTTGGCCCGGGCACCTCAAATTTTGCTGAGCCAGAGGCAAAAGGTATGGAACATTGGTTGACTTTTATTCTTTATTATTCATTACCAGTAAGAATTTTGCACCGCTTGCGCCAGCTTGCTGCATGTATCTTTTGAACGAGGGATTATGTTCTGCGAGTTGTCAGTTGCGAGTTGTCAGTTGCGAGTTGCGAGTTGTCAGTTGCGAGTTGTCAGTTGCGAGTTGTCAGTTGCGAGTTGGTTTTTACTCATATTTTGCGAGTTACGATTTGGTTTTCCATCATATCAATTCATTCTATTACTTTTGTTCTACTTTAGATTATAGCCAAAGTTTGTTATGAGTTTCTTAAATGAATTTTTACTTCTCTAAACGAAGAAATGTCCATAATACTTTTGTCTGTTCAAGGGGCCTTCAAGGTACTTAAGAAGAACCTAATCAAGCAAACTTTACTGCATTTTAGACTCACTTTGGGCATTTCCTGTTCAGGCAAGATCCATACTAAGCCCCCCTAACACTTAGCGTACCCCATACAAGTGGAAAAAACCCCATTTCTGATCTGAGATCTCCAAATTCTCTCCAAAGGTACAAAGAAGACATACGTAACGTATCAAAGTAAAAGGTTCCTGAAGGGTGCACCTCAGTCCCGTTCTGCTCCTGGTCATATTTTGCATGAAATCTCATTTATAGTCGGTGACCAAATGATAGCAAGCACCAATACCAAAACCTTTGTTCCAATTTTAGATTCTAACCAAAATTTCTTATGATTTTCTTTGATGAATTTCTACTTAACTTGAAGGGAAAAGGGTTGTATTTTGGGACTAAGATTTTACCTCAGAGGTTACTACCTCATTCCTTGAGTGTGACTGTAGCAAATCCAGATCTAAAATCTTAGCCCCAAAATACAACCCTTTCCCTTCAAGACAAGCAGAAATTCATAAAAGAAACTCATAAGAAATTTTGGTTAAAATCTAAAATTGGAACAAAGGAATAGACTGAATTGACATGATGGAAACCAACTCGCAACTCGCAACTCGCAAAATAAAAGTAAAAACCAACTTGCAACTGACAACTCGCAACTCGCAAAATAAAAGTAAAAACCAACTCGTAACTGACAACTCGCAACTGACAACTCGCAACTCGCGAAAAATCATATCTCCTTTTGAACAAGATCGATTGAAATAGCAAATTCAATATTTCTTGTTGTCCAGATGCGGAGAAACCGCTTTGGCTAAACTAGCTAACTTTGACTCTCGTATACAAGAGTCAGAAATTATAGCCAATCTTCCGTACCATACTCATTGTAGGGCAGACATTGTTAGCTAACACGTTCACTAATCTTTCCTGCAACGCGTCAGTCAGAACGTACAGAGGCCACACAAAGTTAGCTAACGTGATCACTAATTTTCTTTACTACACATACAAGTAGGGCAGGCCAACTTAGCTAACACGTTCGCTAATTAGACAGGTTACGAAACCAGGAGGGCAACGCCAGCCAGAATGTAATCTAATATTCTGCAAAGAAAGTATTGTTTCTGTATGCTACCTTTAATTTATCGTCGTAAAGGCCAAATTGAGGCCTCCTATATCTCAGAGATACCTGAAAACCATATTTTATTCTTTGAAGACAAGTATTCAGAAAGGCAGGGTTTTACTTCAGAGGCCTAGATCTGCAATACAGAATGCCAGAATTGGAGTTTCCAAGTTGTGAAATTGAAAAGAACAACTTCAGAGTCTCTAAGGGAAGCAAATTCGAATGAAAAACAAGAAATCTTTTGAATCTGAAGTTCTGAAACAAAAGCAACATAGCGTTGCAGTTGCCGTTGCGGTCTTGGTTTCGTAAACTCTCTATTTTCTCTCCAGCACACACAAGTAAGGCAGGCCAACCTAGCTAACACGTTCGCTAAGTTTCTCTACAGCACGCATAGTAGGGCAGGCAAATTTAGCTGAAACATTAGCTAAATTCCCCTAAAGCACACACAGCATAACAGGCAGAGCTTGCTCACATGTTCACTAAATATTGCCCATGAGCTGCGAGGCAAGCTTCAAGGTACTTCAAAAAATCCTATTTCCTCCCTCCTAGACCCCCAGAGTTCCGAAGGAGTATAAATTCAAACCAAAAATAGCTTTCATTGTCTAATGCAAATGTTCATACGCATGATCAACAAAACAAGCTGGCTAACTTCTCTCGATGGGAATGTCCTTGCTTGGTTGTGGCCAGAGCTTTGGAACGTAAAGTTTAGGCTTAGGCTACATCAAAGCTCGTCAAATATGACATGATTGTAATTTTGAAGAAAGATGAAAGTAATTGGGACTTTTTACTTTTCTAAGAAATAACACTTATTGATATGAATTTAGGGAAAATGACAAATATATATATGACGTCTGATTCAAAAATAGGATAATAGATGGTTGAGTGTCTTCCATTGTCCAGATCATCAGGCTCCAAACTATAATTGCTTTATGCTTTCATTGAAGGATCCCTCTATAGAAAAGATAGGAATCAAATGTTTTAGCTGATTTTTGCTCGTGGCCCATGGCCGGAAACCTTCAAAGCCTCATTTTCACGGACCAATCAGATGGCGAATCAGCGAGGCAGACAAGAAATGCGTGAAAATTTCCCTCAACTTTACCTACCATCATAAAACGCAACCAGGACAAAAAACTGCTGGAAATTTCCCGATTTTTTTTGAAAATATCTACTCACCAGATGTTTGGGAATCCAGATTTGGATGCCAGCTGAAATACCTTACGGTTTGGTGGAGATATAGCGTTTTCTGATAGGCAACATCGGCCGAGGCTTGCCAAGTCTTGTTTACGCCACTTCAAGTCAGGTGATAAAACCTCTTGAGAAAACCTCCTTTCAATTTCATTACTAATTTCGAACCATGAAAACTTATGCCATGAATGTAAAGAGTAGTATAATACAGAAATTTCTCAAGAGTATTGCCATATGACTTGAAATGTGTGAACTAACCGAAGCGAATTTCTTCAGTTCACATAGAAATCGAATGGGCATTGAATCTTGAACCAAAGAAACTGCAGTGTGAGGACAATAGCAAGAACAATTGGAAACGTAAATATTTGCCGTTCTGGGATCGTTCTTAAAACAATCACTATTGTTATTGCCATTGTCTCTAACCCAGAATTTCTATTGTTTAAGGTTTAGCGCCTCATCAGTTTTAGAAACGCCATAACTCCGAGAAAACCATGAGATATTTAAACCGGCATCCAAATCTGGATACCCAAACATCTAGCGAGTAGATTCCTTCAAAAAAATTCCGGAAATTTCCAGCAGTTTCTTGTCCTGGTTGCGTTTTATGAGGGTAGGTAAAGTTGAGAAAAATTTTCACACATTTCTTCTGTCCTCCTCGCTTATTCACCATCTTATTGGTCCGTGAAAATGAGGATTTGAAGGTTTCCGGCCATGGGCCACGAGCAAAAGACGGCTAAAACATTTGATTCATCTTTCTATAGAGCTACTTGGGGGAGGTACTTCACTACAAATTCATGCGGGGGTGTGCGCCGCAAAGATTTCTGCTACAACCCAATCCCAGAATTTTTGTCAGATATTCATACCCCATCCCAGAATTTTGAAGAAGTAACAAAAACAATTCAACATCAAAGGGATAAGGGATCAAGGGCTGGGAGCGACAATTTTGTCTCAAGTGGCCATTGGAACGAAGTTC
Source organism: Aurelia sp. 4 Dawson et al 2005 (assembly GCA_964019985.1). NCBI lineage: Eukaryota > Metazoa > Cnidaria > Scyphozoa > Semaeostomeae > Ulmaridae > Aurelia > Aurelia sp. 4 Dawson et al 2005. The sequence continues at coordinate 26,816 of OZ026499.1, read as the reverse complement.
TGATCTGAGCACGTTTTTTAATACAAAAAATAATTGAAATCTGTTCACCTGAAACTGACCACGTTATGCTCAAAGGATTATCCAGTTGCACTTTCATTCAGCACCCATAACCAGAATTTTGAGTACAACAGTAAACCCCAATTCCAGAAAATTCTTAGTGAAAGTATACCCCAATCACAGAAATTTTTTAGTAAAAGCATATCCCAACACCAGAATTTTCAGGCCAAAAACTACCCATAACTGGCGCAAATCCACCTTTTACCCTATAGTGATGTACCCCTCCCCCTCCGAGGGTGAAACTGTAGCTATGGGATACTGAGATGTCTTTCTGTCTTGGCAAATGTTAAGCAAGGGCGTCCTTATCACAATAGTTCTCTTGAATAAAGGAGTTTTTCAGGCTAAACTACCAATTATCAACAAAACAAACAGCGAAACAACTTTATTGATAACTCTATTAGGTCTGCAAGTGTCAGAACGCTTAATTCAAATAGTATGCGATCAAAAGATTGATATTCTAGTTTTTTAGTTTTGAATAGAAAAACAATTGATCAAACTTTGTTATTGAGAACTTGAAATTGCTTTTTATTCAAAGATAACTGTTTTGGGCTAACAATTTTTGTGACTTTCTTAACTATCTATATAGCTTCTTTGGTCCAAATTTCTTTTAAATAGTTTGTTTATTTCCGGAAATATGTCAATTTGCTCAGAGAATGGTTTTATGGTCAAACCCTTTAAAACTTCAAAATATAGATAAATTGATGAAATTTCAGTCAAAACATCAGTCAAGGAGACAAGAAAGACACTTCATTTATTTTTTCCTAAAGCATGAGGTCACCGAGATTCCATACATATATATTTGTATCTGTATCTGTATTTGTATATTTAATGAAGTTGTATCTTTAGATACATCATCATTATCGTCATTGTCATCATCATTGCATTATCATCATTCTCAATTAAACTTACCAGAAGCACAGAAAGATTTCTCTCCAATGAGATTTTACAGTCAAACTTCTAAGACTACTGTTTTTGGCCAAAAACGAGAAAATGTTGAAGTCATCAAATGTATATACAATAATTCAAGTACAACCCCAATATTGACTTTTCACATTAATTCATATTTAGGAGAGGGAGAGAGAGAGCCAATTTACTTTCTTCTGGTCAATTTGAAGTTCTGAGGGGGGGGGGCGGTGGGCTAATTTGGCATTCCCCTAATAGAATTTTTGATAAAGTCAAATTCAGTTGGGATGAGTAGAATGACGCATATTTTGAACAACTGCTCAAAAATTTTTTTGCGCCCTTGAGACATTCAGTTATCTAGGTTCAACGATGGATTCATAGTTCCGTCCATGAGCCAAAAAGCAAACAAGCAGAACACAGCCGCGAACTTAAATACTTCAAATCTCGCATGTTATTGCAATGTATGAACAGCTACTATGTGAGCTTTAGAGATTAATACTACTCACAACATTTCTGATGAGGAATGCTTTGGTTTCTAATGCTAGAAATCTCAATGAAAGATTGCTTATAACATTTTGCAAATGGTGGAAATATGATACCAGCTGAATAGGAAAAATCTTGTTTTTTAAGAGCAGCACTCCCTGGATTTCAAGGCAATTGGCACTAATGAGCATGGTAAAATAGATTATAAACTTACATAATTAAGATTGGCTATTTTCGGTTTTTAAATTTCAAGGAATTTGCCAAGCAAGCCGCTTACAAGAAGCCTTTGAAAACAGGCCCAAATCACACCACATTTTTGGTGCTACAATGACTAGCATAGTACATTTCCCCCCTTTAGGATCACTAATGTGTCATCCCTTGGAATGCAGCAACATTATTCATAGACGTAGGAAGGAGGGGGGGGGGCACTGGGGGCATGTATCCCCAAGATTTTGCAGTAAGCAACGAAGTGCCCTTTTTTCAGAAAATGGCCCCGTTTTCCAGGAAAAAAGTGCCCAAGTTTGAGATGCTGCCTACATACCTGATATTATTTCATGCAAATTCATCCTCCCAAGAGGTAGGAGAAATTGGCTCATGATTATAGGCAAATTTTCAAGGTTTCTTAAAGGTGCTCCTCTTGAGAAAATCAATCATTATTTCAGAATGAAGTGGCTGATTTCAGTCAGGTAAAATTGAAATAATGGATTTGAAGCATGTCCATCATTAAACAATGTATTTGCCACAAAGAGCACCACCAAGGTCTGAATAGAACAATAAATTTGAATCTTTTGTAGAATTCTCTACCTGCATACATTAATACTTCTAATTCTACAGCTAAAATCTACAATTTCAACACTGAAGGTTCGTGTTAATGTAAATGAAACAAGAATGAAATGAGGAATAAAGGGAATTCATTTGCTAGAATCATGAAAAGAACAAATAAATAAGGCAGTGGATGAACAATACCCTGGCTGAAAATAGCACTTTTGCAAATAGCAAAAATATTATATTGTTCTATATCTCATATGAAAAATGTATGCAATCAAATTGAAAAGTAGAACAAGCTCCACACACAGTAAAACTGCTCTGCAACCATACCTATCTGTTTGTAATCTCTTTATGGATTTTTTTAGATTCTTGAAATTTATTGTTAGTATTTACTTACATGAAGTAGGATTTTTAAAATATTTGATTGTTGTTGAGTCTATCGCTGAATGTCATAACATATTCCTGTGCAGGGAAAGTGCAAAAAGTCATAATTATGGAATAGTGGATGCCACTGTATCCAATGTATCGTATGAAAAGTGTATACAAATAGCTCAATCTAGACTCTTTGCTGCAATAGAATAAAAAGCTTTCCATGAGTCGCCGGAAGGCTACCTTTCATTTGTCATTGGAAATATTAAACCTTATTATCCATACCAGATTCTCTACTACTGAATGGTAAAGCAAGGTGATGGTTTCAAAGTGGTGGAAAAAAATTGTATTTTATCTGTCCAAAGAAATACTTCTGCCATATTTAATTCCTTTTTTAAAATGATTTCTGATTTTCATTTCATCAAACATTTATGCACAATGTTCGTTTTGAGTGTGGAAAACTAACAAATTAATTCAGGCCCGTCGGAACGAAATTCATATTGGGGGTGCTGAAACGAAGTGAGAGCGAAGCAAGCAAAAACGGGTGTGCGGGGGCTTGCCCCCGGGAAAATATCTCATGACCACACCCTTTAGATCGTGAACACACCCTTTAAAAGCCACATTCTTGGAAAATTTGCTATCAACGGAAGTAAAGGACTACGACTAATGAGAGTCATCTTTCCATGAAAATTTTGAAATTTTTGACTTGTATCACATCAAAAGAAATTGCATTTTGATGGATTCTGGTAGCTTCCACGAGTACATGCGAGTTTGAATCTTCATTCCTACGACCTTAGCTTTTGCAGCCTTTTTCACTTACAGGATCAAAGATCTCGAATGCCTACCAATACATTTTGGCTAGAAAATCCCATTGTCTGATAATAATATGTACATAAATTAAATAGGGATAACATACCAAAGGGCTGTGTTTTGGTCATGCACTTCAAAGGTTCAAAAGAAACTCTCTGAGACCTCTTCTGAAACGAGCGATTGATTTTTTTTCACCAGAGAAGTAGAAACTTTGCTTAGCATATTCTAACCTAACTGTGGGTATTCACAGATCTCCCTGATTTCTGGTTCTATACTTTGAGATCTTAGACCGTTCCTAGAACGTATGCTGAATGTTTTCGGCAGAGAGTTAATGAAAGATTCTTTGTCATACCTCCTCGGTCAAGGGAGATCAAAGACTTAAAAGTGATCCATTTACAAGTCAATCCGTGCTCGTACTTGGCATTCACTATTAGCTTCTTTGCCCTAGTCTGCAATCGATGCAGTTTCAATATTTTGATGTTGGAATGAGTACTCCAAACATTCAGTTATTTCATACTCCGTGTTTAAATGTCATTTCATCATTCTCATCAAACTTTATCATTTTTTGAAAGTTAAACAAGCTCGACATAAATTCCACATCATTGATGATTTTACGATGTTAATGTGTCCTTTATTTGGTCATTTTTGATGTTAGTATTCTGACGATTAAGTGACAGTCATGACATAAATGGCAGTGTTGGTTGTGCGTTTGTTTATGTTACGACTGATGACTTTTTATGTAGTGAAATCTTTGTATGATTTGTGATCTTTGCACACAGTACCAGAAGGACCCTTCGTGCTACTGCAATAATTTGACATGCTCGCTTCAGGAATGCAGTTTGCACGTTCAAATTTTGGGCGATTTTCAGAAATCATCATGTTGAGCTCTACTCGTTCCTCTGAAAAGAGTCTCCGTTTTCATAAATTTAGATACTGGATTCAATGACTGCTTCAACCGACATTCTCGCAGCAGCTGTAGCCACACATGTTCTTTGAATGATCATTTCTACATTAACATAATGTTTTAAAGCAATACTCAGGAATGTCTTTATCAGTGCTAGGCTGCCGATATCATTTTGCTGAGAAGTGCAACAATACACTGTGATTTCTTACTAAATCTCTAAGGCAAATTCTCAGCTCACTGTCAAGAACATGCTATGTATGCGATTCGCAACTTAATCCATAAAAGATAATGATTCCTGTCATCTGGGTAGTAAAGATTCACTAAAAGATTCACCTTTGAATCACCTTTTCGTTTGACATTTCAATCTTTACAACGAAGATTTACCCAAGATCGCAATTGTAAAGCAATAAAGATTTACGAAACATTCAATTCTGAAAACGTGCCTGCAGATGATCGGAACATGAAATTTGTGCCTGCGAGCCGCGCTTGCGCGCTCACACAGATAAAGGTGGTCTGCTGAGGATTTACATGAGGTTGTTCATGACAAGCTGATTGGTTGTTTGCATCACTACACCAGATTTAGGTAAAATAAGCCACCAAATTACTAAGGAATTTCCAAGCTTAAATTGAATTCTGAATTCAGACCCCGTACACAACAACATGGCTTGCTACCTAAGAATTCTCAAGATTTTTTAAGAATTAATTTTGAACAATTATTACTGTAGTTCCTTAATTATTCCGACTTACAAGAATTTAAAGTTTTTCATGTGGATCAAGAATTCTTAACAAAGGCTCTTGAAGGTGCCCTGAAGCAGAAATTTATATTTGTGCAAACGATCAGCACTGTCAAGTCTGCTTTATGTGTAATAGCTGATAAAAGAGCCAACGCGTATATCAGGCACTACCAAAACATTGATTGATTTGATAATGGTAAAAGATGGTAGTAGAATTTATAAGCATGGAGTTTTTGAACCTGGGATATCTGATCACAAACTAATATTTTGCACCTTAAATATCAAAGGAGAGTACCCAAAAGCACAGTTCAAGGATGTCAGGGTTAAGAATACATTTGACCAAGAAAGTTTCAAGCAGGTATTAGATACCCCTATACCCCCTTCTGGGTAGCTAATATCTTTGATGATGTTGATGATTTTTTTACACATGGGAAAAGCATTGCTGCATTCCAAATGAACTAATCATAGCAAAATTACATGCATACCGTTTTGATGAAAAAGCGTTAGTTCTTACTTATTCCTATTTAAAAGTCGAAAACAGTGTGTCCAGATAAATAATTCAAATAGTTCCTTTAAAAATGTTGTATCAGGAGTTCCACAGTGCTCTGTACTTTCTCCAATTTTATTTAACTTCCTCATAAATGACCTCTTTCTCTTTATAAAGCAGGCAACCCTTCATAATTATGCTGATGATAATACTCTGTCATATTTTTCCAAAACATGCCTAATCTCGTCAGGGTTTTGGAGAATGAAGTCAATGCAATGTTGCTTTAACTTGGCTAGACCGAAACGAAATGATTGCAAATCCTCATAAACTTCATGCTGTGCTGGTCAGAAATGATCTAAGTTAGACTCTTGGCTGCACGAAAAAATTTAGGTTATGATAATCGAGCGGCTCAATGCAACACCACAGTCCGTCAAATGCCCCACATTTTTTTTGACTCACTTGGTGCATAAACTTATAGTACATTCAAGCCATTGTTTTTACGAAGATTTTACACAAAACGGAAGGTAATCTACGCATAAACAGGTTTAATCCATAATAGACCTACCTATGACAAGCTCCCTGCATTGGCTAGCAAACAGCAATTTAGGCCTACTCTTATCCAAGCTGTCCACCTTATAACTTCTACCAGCTTTTTGACGGCAAATTTTTTACGCCAGGTTAGTAAATTTTTGAGAAAAGGTGAATTTTCATCCACCAGTGGGAACAACCCTATACTGTGATCCTAAGTGATAGGGTGCCAGTGTTGTTGGAGCAGGAAGCTACTAAAACCAGTTGTATATCTGCCTACTTCCTATTTTTTTTGTTATATCAAGATTAAAAAGACTACAATATATACCGGGTGTCCCAAGGAAAAGGTAACAGATTTGATCAAGGCTAGTGTCAAGAATTGAGTTCGAATCAATCGGAAATCATCTTTGAACTATTCCTTAATAGTTTACTTGGAGAAAGATACCTTGTTTGGTGATATTAGAACATTGATACAAGGTATTTTTATCTTGAAAGCACAGATTTGCCTCCATCTCGAAACCAGAGCATTTAGGTTTTGGCCTAAACTACAAACGCGCTGTTTAGGGGAATCTCCTCAAGGACATACATAGCGTAGAAATTCGAAACAAGGACCAGTGTGCTTTAAGGTACACATTTGAATGGAAATGAAAAACTAAAGACTGACAAACGTATCAATGAATATAATCACCAAGGAATATCTTTCTCCAGTCAAGATTAATTTACAGAATAGAAACAATTTAAGCACAAGTGAGCACTGTCAAGGATCTTGTCCTTGTTAATTTCTATCCTTTGGGTATACGCGATTGCTTGTTTCGTAATAATTCCAATGATAACAAAAATGCAGTTTATTCCAACAAGGAAGATTTTTTCACACCCAAGGGAATTATTTTCGCTGATGAATAACTTTTATTCGGCAGGTGTAATTCAAAGGTTTCTTGAATGAAAGGAGATGTCTCTTTGGGAAAAAATTCGTGAATTTGATTTCAAGTTCGATTTGGATTTCCATCAAGAATTTTTCCAGAGCACGAGGCTTCTTGCTTGTACTTCGCTCTGATTCAGGAGATTCCACAACAAGTGCGTCAACAACTTAGGCCAAAACCCAAAAGCTCTGGTTTAGGGGTGGAGGCAAATCTTGACTTTCATGATAAAAATTTCTTCTTTCAATGCTGCAATATCAGCAAACAAGGTGTCTATCTTCAAGTTGTCTATCGAGGAATAGTTTAAAGATTATTTTCGATCGATTCAAGCTAAGTACTTAGCGCTAGCCATGATCAAATCTGTTACCTTTTTTCTGGGACACCCGGTAATTTACATTACACCGTGCCATCCATAGTGAAAAAAGACAAAGTCACCGGGTCTTCACTATGGATGGCACTTACAAACCAAGTTAATTTTCTATACAAAAAACAAAGAACGAGACCACAAAAACCAATACACAGTACGTAAAAAAAACAGACTACTAAACAACAAAGCCAAGGCAGATTACTGGTAACAGAAATTTGAGCTTTTAGACTCATAATGTAAAGCAACAGTTACATTATTACAGTGCATAGTTTAACCCAGTAATCCACCTCAGCAATGCGAAACTAAAAAAAAACCAACAAGAACAAAATAGCACAAACACGAAGATTAACAGGGAACTGCTGCTGCTAGTTTGTTATTGATGCATCAGTCGAATCGGCCAGAATTTTTGATGAATAAGATCGTCGCTTCCAGTATTACTCTGTTTTCAATAGTGCCTAAAGATGGATCTCCAAACAAGAGTCGATGACAGAGTATCATCATCCATATTATTGATACTGGTGACATCTAGACCTGGAACATCAGAGAGCTGGTCAAAGAGATCTCTACAAATTACATCGTATAGGGGGCAATGCAGGAGAAAATGCTCGTTATTTTCATTGTCTTTACCACAAAAACAAACTGGGCTGAGGCAGTCAAAGCATGTTTGAAGCGATGTTCATTTATGGCACTGAAATGCACGCGGAGTTTTGTCAGTAGTTTGACAACCGAAATATCACAGATATTGTACGTTGAGTTTCCTTGTGGTCTAACAATTTCAAGCAATTTATGTTTAAACTGGAACAGGGATTTAGAATTTCTTGTCTCATCGTCAAGTAAGTTCCATTCGAATATCGCATTATGAAAATATGTGCTAGCGAATCGAGCTGTTCTGCTTACTGGTTGTTCGAAACTAGTGAGATTTCTCAGGTTGTATTGCATTTGTGGCTATACAAGTATTCAGGTGATTTGTATTTGATGAGGGAGAATAAATGACACAGTCTACGATACCAACGTCTATCATACAATGTATCCCAACCTAGCTCATTAAACAGTCTCTGCCTGTTTGTACCTCTCCATGTTCCAGTTACTGCTAGTGCAGCAAGATACTGCATTTGTTCAAGCTTTTGTGTGAAGGTCGGACGCATTTCAGGGTCATATCTGTGGTAGATTATATCACCGTAGTCGAGATGTGGTCTTACATGTAACTTATATATCACATTGATATCCTCTCTGGAAACATACGTAGAAAGATATCTTATCATGCCAATGCCTCTCCTTGCTTTAACGATAGCTTCTCTAACATGGCTTTGGAAATCAAATTTAGAATCAAGTATCACACCAAGATGCTTATGTTCAGTTTTTGCAATTATATCACTGCTACCAAGCTTAAGAGACGGATGGGCCGGCTTGTTCCGCATGCAAGAAAACACGACTTCTTCTGTTTTGTCTGCATTAAATTTCATTTTCCATTGCTATGCCCAGATACGAAGATTTTCAAGATCATTGTTTAATGCCAGTGCAGTTTCATTTTTTATTTTGAACAACCGAAAAGAGAGAGGTGTCATCGGCAAACAATTTAACTCCACTTGCTACATTTTCGGTGAGGTCATTGATATAGATAAGAAAGAATAGGGGACCAAGGACCGAGCCTTGCGGTACACTTGCAGACACCGTTGCCCATTCTGTGCTCCTCCCATTTGATACCACGCGCTGCTTACGATCTTTCAGATAGTTCCTCACAAGGGTTAGAAGATTCCCAGATGTACCTTTACACTCTAGTTTGTAAATCAATCCCTCATACCAAACCCTATCAAAAGCCTTTGACAAGTCGAGAAATACTGCCCTGGTTTCCTTGCTTGGATTTTCTTCAAAAGCACAGTAGATGTGCTGAGTAATGGACAACAATTGATTAATAGCAGGATCATTTGGCCGAAATCCTGATTGGTTAGATGTTATGAGACCATGGCTACAGAAATGTTCATACATTGAGTCGAAAATCAATTTTTCAAATATTTTGCCAAATATTGGCAGAAGCGAGATAGGACGATAGTTTTCCTTGTTTTGTCTACTATTCTTTTTGTGCACAGGTATTACATTAGCTTTTTTCCAAAGAGAAGGGTAGACTCCTGTTTCCAAGCACTTCTCAAAAATGAAACACAATGGCTCAACAATTGAGGTGTCGCACATTTTTATCATTGAGATTGATATGTCATCACAACCGTGCGCTTTTTTTGAATCAAGAGCGCGGATGATTCGGAGAACTTTTTCCTTATCTATCTCAAGACTCTGTAGTTGCGGAGCACTTCTCGGCAAAAAACTGGGGAGTGTACTTCCAGTTGTAATCGCACAGCACTGCTTAACAAAATAGTCATTGAAGATGTTTGCCTTGGTATTAATGTTTGTCACGAAAAGTCCATTTTCAAGAAGCAGTGGTATGTTTGAAAATTTTTTCTTTTGAATTATCCTATTAAGCACAGACCAGTATTCTTTAATTCCTATGCAGGGGTCTGACAATTTTTTCCCCAACTTCAAATAGTAACTATTTTTCGCATCGAGAATTTTCTTGGAATTTTCCGCCTGAACTTCCTTAACAATCTTCCAGTCCTCTTCACTTTTCCCTCTTCTGATGTATTTTCTGAACACCCTGTGTTTGCGCTTGATGGCGGATTTTAACTCAGGAGTTATCCACGGTGCATCCTTGTCATTGATTTTTATAACTTTGTTTGGTATATGGAGCGAAAGAATTCCTAATAAATTCTCTGTAAACTTTGCAGCCATGTCTCCTGGATTAAGGCCACTTAGCAAATCTTGCCAATCAATATCATTAACACATCTCCTTATTAAAGGCACGTTAGCTTTAGAATAGTCCCATATAGTTCTTTTGTAGGGAGGAGGAGAGGGGACCGATACGTTGATCTTTGCGAAGACAATTTGATGTTCGCAGTGTGAGTCTAATGAAGGATGGACGCCATAGTCAACAAAAATGTTAGGTTGATCGGTTACGATCAAGTCAATACAAGACATGCCCTGTGTTCTAACATTTGTTGGCTCATCTATCAACTGATATACGTTATTAATTTGCATTAGCTCATCAAGTGCAGTACCTTGGGGGGTGTCTTCATCCTCAGCCCACCACTGGGAAGACCTGCAGTTAAAGTCACTTATTGATATAATACAATGGGGATTTTCATTCCTGAGATTAGTAAAAAACAATTGTAAATTGCCGATAAAAGATTCAAATTGTTCACTATCTTGGCTTGGGCAACGATAAAGAGTGGCAAGGATTATCTTTTTTCGGCTCAGTGATATCTCAGAGACTACCATTTCTTGCAATAGTTCAAGATCTGTCCTACGCTTGATTGGTAATTCGTCCCTGTAGTATAGACAAACTCCTCCAAGTTTTGTGTTGCTAGGATGATCACTTCGATAGATGTCTTTGCTAAACCCTTCAATAAAAATATCGTCATTCTTAATGGTGCTATCCTGCATTGACTCAGAGACAGCTATAATATCATATTTATGGATTGACTCATATACTTCTATCAACTGTTTTTTTAACACCATCTCTTGCACATAAGCTATTGAGGTTCCAGTGAAAAAATTCAAATCTTTTCTGATACTAGGCCCTGGATTTGTGTGAATATCCCCAGATAATATTAGTAAGAGATTGAGGGGATAATACTTCCCAAAGCTAAAGTATTCAAGGGTACTGCCAATCAGAAAGGCAAACATGACATCTTGCAATGTTTTCAAGACTTTCTTGCAACAGTGCTTGCTAGATAAAAAAGTATTTGTTCTCGCTTTTGCGAAATCAATTGATCGAAAAAACATGACGTATAGCACTTTCAAGACAAATACGTTTGCATGCGCTAGGACGAAAATGAAATCAAGGGACTCAGCATCCACAGGTGTACAGCATGACCAAAAGCATACAAAGAACAAACAGAAGGGCACTGTTACGACTGAAATCCAGATGAATAGGTACAAATAAGCGAGACATAATGAGACAGAGAGGGTCATCTCAAAAATCGGAGTTTTGTAAAGGGCATTTTGTACAACGCAACTCTTGTGATTTGCTATCCCTGCACGCCATTCATTGACTCCTATGGGCATTTAAAAAAGTGAAAGATGTCTTTGACCATTCTCTTGTGGGGTCGTGCCTGTGGGAACAGTTTCAATTTTAGCAGTAGCAAGGGAAAACATACATGATACAAGTTTAATCTAAACAAAGAAAATGAATGAATTAGAAAAAACAATCAAACACAAGTTTGGATAACAAAGAATTCAGTTTTGGGGCTGTTTTGCTATGGTTGAACAGTAGGGTCAATTACATACAACAATGCATTTTAGATTTACAAGTTCAAATACAATAAAGCCTGGTCCACTCTGGGTCCCCCAAGCCGCCGGAGCTGCACAGAAAGACCCAAGAGATAAAGGACTAAATCACTGAATCTCTGTCTCGCAGGGCCCTCCGCACGACCCTGACAGCCCAAACGACCCAGCGCGAACCAAGCTTATAGAAGTGTCCTTTTGTTTTCTTCTGGGAATTTATAGCCGAAATGAAACAAATGAGAGCTGTCTTGATCTGACACTGTAACAAAAAGTCTTACGTGCAGTAGATTGAATTCTTTGTTTGTCACATTTATTATACTTGTAAACACCAACGGAGAGAAACAAATCGTGCAACAACAACAGTAAAAAAGCTTGGAGACTGTGCTGTATCTAAAAAAAACCATGTCACACATATCTGCATCGCAAATAAAGGGTAGGGAATGGTTACAATTTTACCCGTTTAATCAGGCTCAGCAAAACAGTGTATTTGAATACACATTTTCCAATAAAAACTGGTTTGTAGAGAAAATAGCACTAAGATGCTCTAAATCTTAAGAAAAACTCTTGTGCTATGACTGAGAAATATTTGGAAGCAAAATTAAGGAAGGTTTGTTACTAAAAGTGAGGGCATTTTTGAATTTGGTAAATTTAGTGCTATGACCCGATCAAAGTTTCTTGTAAAAAAGAACGTATAAATAGGGTGAGTTTGTTCATACATTAATCAAATATTAGCACTTGATTTCTGCTCGAGTATTGTTGTGCGACAAGAACTTTGAGACTGAAGATGATTACCAATGGGGAAAAAATGTAAAAAAACCTTTTCATGTTTGCCCATCGTTATCCATGCTGTCCGTTAGATCTTCTAATTCCTGCTCTAACTTTCTAATAGAGTTGAAAAATACAAATTTCTCGTTCATGAGTTTTGCTACAGTGTTGCAGTTTATGTCTGCAAAAACAAAGTCGACACACTCCCAATTTTCAACCAATGCTACCGCATCATTTAATAAACCCAATTGTTTCTTCGTTAGATCCAATCTTACTCGAACTCCTCCTCCAGCTTTCTTCCGACTCCTATAGACTGCTGTACGCTCAGAAAAAGACTTGGAACGCGCAATTACTTGTTGTGATTGCTTCCCATGCTTGTCCGTCGTGACTCTGCCAATCCGATGCGCTCTGTCTATGGCTTCTTTTCCGACTCCACAATCCATGTTTTCCATTATATCAGCAACTTTCTTAACGCAGTCTTCTTTATTTCCATCTTTCGGCAATGGAATACCATTGAAACGTAAGCAAAAGCTCCTACTGTACTGTTCGTTCTCCTCAATTCTAGCATCTAGTGCGCCAAGAACAGCAAGATTACTCTCGAGGACATTCACACGTGCTTCTAAAGCATTTATTTTTCGATTTTGGTCTTCGAATCTCTCTTCCAGTTTAGTTGACAACTTTTTGATGACAGCATCGATGTAATCTGAATTTGGGAGATTCGCAACATCTTTTCTAGTTGTTGTGAGAGCCTCCTCAATCAAATCTTTCAGCTGGCGCGTGCTCGTTGAAATCGTTGGGCTCTCAGGTGTTGATTTAGGCCTGTCAGCATCTACAGTGCTCGTCATAATTAATTTCGCAATTTATGGCAGAAAAACCCTCCAGTACATCTCTTTATACAATATCCTTGCAATGAACCATTAGTTACTCAGTAATTGGCCCATTCTGGGCGAATTCAAATATGAAATTCACATTTTACTTGGAGCTGTTGAAAAGCGTGACCGCATCCGAGAAGGGCATGATCACGTCCCCCCTACTTCCTATGATACAGTACAACCCCTGAACTGCACATCAGTACCTTTTTTGTTTGACTGCATCTTTAGTATACCCATATTTTGGCAAACAGAGGAAAATGCTTAACTGTTTTAAATAGCAAGTAGTTAATGACCAGTGGCATAGCCAGGTCCCTGGTTGGGGGGGGGCAAAGTGCAAGCGCATCAAGTAGATATGGGGGTCCGGGGGCATGCCCGCGGAAAAATTTTGGGGGCCATGCCCTTGAGATGCTTGGAAAACAAGGGAAACACCTATTTCAGTTATATCTTGCATCATAAACATGACTACATTGAACACAAAATAGGCGGGACGTTTTGTTAAATTTGGATCAAGAATTCATGCTCATTATAGCAAGTTACTAAGAAATCAAAAGAAGAATTCGTATGCAATTACAAGCAACCCAACATATCAAGTACAAAATACGAAATGGTTCTTCTCAGCTTTACTGCAAAATGATTTGGTACTGGTCGAGAAAATGTTGTGAGATGTGATTAACTTGATTTTATGTTCTGTACCAAATAGACTCATACATACATCAAGTTAACGGGGGTCTAAGTCGGATTCAAAGAAACTAATGAAGTTGCGTGCCTTGCATGGACATAATAGCAGGCCAGGCAGTACAAAGATGATGCAGTGACGCACGTATGGTAGTGCGAGCGAAGCAAGCAGAAAATTTTAGATACTTTAATTGACTAAATCATGTCATTTATTGGCCCATAATTTTCATTCCTTTTTCAAAAGGGTGTCTCTTACAGGGTAATAAAAGTGCTCGACATTTGATAAAATATTGAAAATAAGGACAACATGAACAGGCTCATGGAAAGATAACCCTGTTCCTGAGATTATGAAATAATGTTAGAGATTAAAATTGCAAATCAGCTGAAAATTCACTGAGTTACAAGCTCTCAAACTTATTTTGATCTAGTGATGTTATTATGAGTGAATTTGACAAAAGGAAGTGCGAGAAGTTTTGGAAATTTTGAGGAGGTATTTGGGAAGATTAAAGAGTTTTCCCAGCATTCTGCATAATTTTTGCATGATTCTGCAAATTTGTGCTAAGTCTGACAACTGGTGTGTGTTTGTCCTTGCAGGGAGTTGCTGATCAAGTAGCAAGTAGCAACAGGATGGAGAAGCACTTGTAAAGAGGCAAGTTGCTTTTGTTGTTGTTGTGATTTTATTTCACATCGATTTTTATTTTCATTACGTTTTCTAGGCAGCTATATACATATGTACATGCAAACTAGCCAAAATCGATGGACATAATTAATAACAAAGAAATTAAGCTACAAATCATTTTCAAGGCTGTTTATACAGTATTTACAATAAAAGGCAGGCATTGCAGTTGCACGTTGGACCATTCCATTGAGTTATTAAGCTTTTCAATATATTGAGAAATAAGTATTATTAATATTAAGATGCACACATTGGCCAGGAGGGAGAGAGTTTAAATATATAGGGTGGAGAGCTCCTGGACGAGGGAAAAATAAAGTGCCAATGGTGATAAAGAATCATAGGTGCAGAGCTTGGGAAGGTGTAGGGCTGAATGAAAGTGGTATAATTTGCAACAAGTGGACACTGTAGGAAGGGAAAATTATTTGGACAGGAAGAGTGGATTTGGTGGAGATACGGGAGAGTTTGCACACAGTGCTGAGAACAGAGAATTGAGTGGGATTTTGGGCAATTGCAAGCTGGAAAGTTGTCTGAGTGTTCTAGTTGGGTTAGGGCAAGGTCAATTCACATTCAGATATGTAGGAGAGACATTAGGCAATGAAGCGAGAGAAGTTTTGGAAATTCTAAAGAAGTATTTGGGAAGATTAAAGAGTTTTCCAAATATTCTGCACTGTTTGCACTATTTGCGCTATGTTTGACAGCTGGTGTGTGTTTGTCTTTCCAGGGAGTTGCTGATCAAGTCGCAACTAGGGACAGGATGGGGAAGCACTTGTAAACAGGTGAGAAATTAGTATCATTAATATTTGGATGCACACATTGGCCGGGAGGGAGAGAGTTTAAATATATACAGGGTGTCCCAGAAAAATTGTGCCCTGTTTTCCTCAAGATTGCGACAAAACAGCAACGGCTTCTCACTAACATTTTTCATGATGTTGCTCTCTAGATGTTCAATCAAAGTTTGCCACCCTTCCCTTGAAAATCCGTGGAAAACTGATGGAGCTATTACGTTCAGGAGGCCAAATTCACCTGATGACTGAAACCAGCAGTCAGCCATTTTATCTTGATATTTTCCAATGATAAACAGCTTCATGGATGAACTGAAATAGCAGCCTCTAATGTCATAGCTCTCATGAAAATTCCAATAATCACAAGAGTTCAACTATTTTTACCCAACGATCTTTTACGGAATGCAACAATGAAGATAAAAATTCCCAAAGTAGTAAAAAATCAAAGGTCTTGACAAAAATTTATTTCAAGTGTAATGTGTCACCTTTCCTACACAGATTTCGTCCTTCATGAGTCATTTGATACAATCAATTGTTGATTTACTATCGAATACAATGAACTGAGAGGGGCAAGATATTGGTGGAGCTACATTTCTCATTTTTAACTAACCAATAAACTAAATAATTGGTTAAATCATAACACCTGTAAACAAAACATGACTATATGTTTGTCATTACCTTTTGATTGTTTATTATTTTGGGATCCTTGCCTTCGTTTTGACATTCAGTGAAGGATCATGGGGGTAACAAACATCTGAACTCACTGATGATTATTGAAACTTTTGCAAGATCTATGAAATTTGAGGTTTCTGTTTCAGCTCATCCATGAAGCTGTTTATCGTTGCAAAAAGGCAAAACAAAATGACAGACTGCTGGTTTTGGTCATCTGGTAAACTTATTCTTCTGAACATCATAGCTCCATCATTTCTGAATGGATTTTGACGGGGATAGTAGCAAACTTTAATTGAACATCTAGAGAGCAACATCATGTAAAGTCATGTAAGGACATTTTGCCACTTTGTCGTAATCTGTAGGTTCTGCCAAACGGGAATTTTCTGGGACACACTGTAGGGCAGAGAGCTCCTGGACAAGGGAAAATGGAGTGAAATTGGTAACATAAGATCATGGGCGCAGAGCTTGGGAAGGTGTAGGACTGAGTGAAGGTGCCATAATTTGCAACATGTGCAACATTGTGTCAGTAGATGGTACCAGGTGAGTCACAAAAAATGCCTGGCGTTTGAAAGGCTGCTGCTCCCTGAATACATAGGAAACGATATTTTGCAATATTTGATTAGATAGCTCACATGCTCAATTATTTTCAGAAATTTTTCTCGCTAAAATAAGTCACTCTGTTCAGGCTCTGTAGGCGATTTTCTAAAATGAGTCCCTTTGGGAAGCCCTAAAAAATGTGCTAGAATTACAAGTAGAAGTCACTAATGTGTTTACCTCAAGCGATGACTTTCAGCACGCTTTAGCACATGCTTTGATTTTGGGAAGTTGAAAAGTCTTCATCCTAGTGTGAGTCACTTATTCAGGGGAATTCCATTTTCTCATGAGGGCAAAATACATGCACATCTAAAGATCATTATTGTTAGGATGAAAAACAAAGGGAAATGTTGCTTTTTTCATTCATTTTCGCAGGTTTTTCAAAAGGGATTTGTGCAGAAAAGCTCCCATTTTGATAGGAAGAAATGACCGATTAAAGCTGCACAAATTACTGAACCTAATTTGAAATCTCGGAGATAAAATAAGACCGTTGTCAACATCATTGCTTTGATGTTGAGGGGTCACAAATTTTTAAAAAGCCAGGTGTTTTTATTGACTCACCCGGTATATCTTTTAATTACCTGAAATGTTGCCATATTTCTGACACTTCATGTGATATCAAACTTTGACTTATGATATCAATTCAGTAGATCATTTGTTCATCTGAAATGGTTCTTCTTGATGACAATTAATGGGATTTTAAACTTGATTTGATGCAATTGTATGTGTTGATGGTATATGACTTTTATCACCTGAAATAGAACTATATTTCTGACAATGCATATGATATTGAATATTGAGTGATACTATCAATTCAGAAGATTGTTTTTGCATTTAAAATGATTGATCTTCATGACAATTAACAGAATTTTCCACTAGATATTATACAATTGTCTTATTCACTACTATATCTTTATCATCACATCGACTGTAACAATGTTTCTGACAGTTCAGGTGGTATTAAAGTTTCACACTATCAATTCAGTAGAGTGTCTTTGCATTTTAAATAGTTCATATCTTGATGATAATTAATGGTTATCTGAAAAGTTCATGAAAAGTTATACTATTGCTAAAAAGACATTAAGTGTCAGTCTGAGCATGCTCAAATACCAAAAACGTTGAAATGCCCATTATAAGACCATTTGACTGAAATGTAGAGCACAAGTAGGTAGAAGGTGAATGGGTGGGTGGGGGGAGGATGTACAAAGGAGCAACGGATTAAGTTGGCCTAGGGTTAGATGTTTGGCCTAGGGTTAGATGTTTGGCCTAGGGTTAGATGTTTGGCCTAGGGTTAGATGTTTGGCCTAGGGTTAGATGTTTGGCCTAGGGTTAGATGTTTGGCCTAGGGTTAGATGTTTGGCCTAGGGTTAGATGTTTGGCCTAGGGTTAGATGTTTGGCCTAGGGTTAGATGTTTGGCCTAGGGTTAGATGTTTGGCCTAGGGTTAGATGTTTGGCCTAGGGTTAGATGTTTGGCCTAGGGTTAGATGTTTGGCCTAGGGTTAGATGTTTGGCCTAGGGTTAGATGTTTGGCCTAGGGTTAGATGTTTGGCCTAGGGTTAGATGTTTGGCCTAGGGTTAGATGTTTGGCCTAGGGTTAGATGTTTGGCCTAGGGTTAGATGTTTGGCCTAGGGTTAGATGTTTGGCCTAGGGTTAGATGTTTGGCCTAGGGTTAGATGTTTGGCCTAGGGTTAGATGTTTGGCCTAGGGTTAGATGTTTGGCCTAGGGTTAGATGTTTGGCCTAGGGTTAGATGTTTGGCCTAGGGTTAGATGTTTGGCCTAGGGTTAGATGTTTGGCCTAGGGTTAGATGTTTGGCCTAGGGTTAGATGTTTGGCCTAGGGTTAGATGTTTGGCCTAGGGTTAGATGTTTGGCCTAGGGTTAGATGTTTGGCCTAGGGTTAGATGTTTGGCCTAGGGTTAGATGTTTGGCCTAGGGTTAGATGTTTGGCCTAGGGTTAGATGTTTGGCCTAGGGTTAGATGTTTGGCCTAGGGTTAGATGTTTGGCCTAGGGTTAGATGTTTGGCCTAGGGTTAGATGTTTGGCCTAGGGTTAGATGTTTGGCCTAGGGTTAGATGTTTGGCCTAGGGTTAGATGTTTGGCCTAGGGTTAGATGTTTGGCCTAGGGTTAGATGTTTGGCCTAGGGTTAGATGTTTGGCCTAGGGTTAGATGTTTGGCCTAGGGTTAGATGTTTGGCCTAGGGTTAGATGTTTGGCCTAGGGTTAGATGTTTGGCCTAGGGTTAGATGTTTGGCCTAGGGTTAGATGTTTGGCCTAGGGTTAGATGTTTGGCCTAGGGTTAGATGTTTGGCCTAGGGTTAGATGTTTGGCCTAGGGTTAGATGTTTGGCCTAGGGTTAGATGTTTGGCCTAGGGTTAGATGTTTGGCCTAGGGTTAGATGTTTGGCCTAGGGTTAGATGTTTGGCCTAGGGTTAGATGTTTGGCCTAGGGTTAGATGTTTGGCCTAGGGTTAGATGTTTGGCCTAGGGTTAGATGTTTGGCCTAGGGTTAGATGTTTGGCCTAGGGTTAGATGTTTGGCCTAGGGTTAGATGTTTGGCCTAGGGTTAGATGTTTGGCCTAGGGTTAGATGTTTGGCCTAGGGTTAGATGTTTGGCCTAGGGTTAGATGTTTGGCCTAGGGTTAGATGTTTGGCCTAGGGTTAGATGTTTGGCCTAGGGTTAGATGTTTGGCCTAGGGTTAGATGTTTGGCCTAGGGTTAGATGTTTGGCCTAGGGTTAGATGTTTGGCCTAGGGTTAGATGTTTGGCCTAGGGTTAGATGTTTGGCCTAGGGTTAGATGTTTGGCCTAGGGTTAGATGTTTGGCCTAGGGTTAGATGTTTGGCCTAGGGTTAGATGTTTGGCCTAGGGTTAGATGTTTGGCCTAGGGTTAGATGTTTGGCCTAGGGTTAGATGTTTGGCCTAGGGTTAGATGTTTGGCCTAGGGTTAGATGTTTGGCCTAGGGTTAGATGTTTGGCCTAGGGTTAGATGTTTGGCCTAGGGTTAGATGTTTGGCCTAGGGTTAGATGTTTGGCCTAGGGTTAGATGTTTGGCCTAGGGTTAGATGTTTGGCCTAGGGTTAGATGTTTGGCCTAGGGTTAGATGTTTGGCCTAGGGTTAGATGTTTGGCCTAGGGTTAGATGTTTGGCCTAGGGTTAGATGTTTGGCCTAGGGTTAGATGTTTGGCCTAGGGTTAGATGTTTGGCCTAGGGTTAGATGTTTGGCCTAGGGTTAGATGTTTGGCCTAGGGTTAGATGTTTGGCCTAGGGTTAGATGTTTGGCCTAGGGTTAGATGTTTGGCCTAGGGTTAGATGTTTGGCCTAGGGTTAGATGTTTGGCCTAGGGTTAGATGTTTGGCCTAGGGTTAGATGTTTGGCCTAGGGTTAGATGTTTGGCCTAGGGTTAGATGTTTGGCCTAGGGTTAGATGTTTGGCCTAGGGTTAGATGTTTGGCCTAGGGTTAGATGTTTGGCCTAGGGTTAGATGTTTGGCCTAGGGTTAGATGTTTGGCCTAGGGTTAGATGTTTGGCCTAGGGTTAGATGTTTGGCCTAGGGTTAGATGTTTGGCCTAGGGTTAGATGTTTGGCCTAGGGTTAGATGTTTGGCCTAGGGTTAGATGTTTGGCCTAGGGTTAGATGTTTGGCCTAGGGTTAGATGTTTGGCCTAGGGTTAGATGTTTGGCCTAGGGTTAGATGTTTGGCCTAGGGTTAGATGTTTGGCCTAGGGTTAGATGTTTGGCCTAGGGTTAGATGTTTGGCCTAGGGTTAGATGTTTGGCCTAGGGTTAGATGTTTGGCCTAGGGTTAGATGTTTGGCCTAGGGTTAGATGTTTGGCCTAGGGTTAGATGTTTGGCCTAGGGTTAGATGTTTGGCCTAGGGTTAGATGTTTGGCCTAGGGTTAGATGTTTGGCCTAGGGTTAGATGTTTGGCCTAGGGTTAGATGTTTGGCCTAGGGTTAGATGTTTGGCCTAGGGTTAGATGTTTGGCCTAGGGTTAGATGTTTGGCCTAGGGTTAGATGTTTGGCCTAGGGTTAGATGTTTGGCCTAGGGTTAGATGTTTGGCCTAGGGTTAGATGTTTGGCCTAGGGTTAGATGTTTGGCCTAGGGTTAGATGTTTGGCCTAGGGTTAGATGTTTGGCCTAGGGTTAGATGTTTGGCCTAGGGTTAGATGTTTGGCCTAGGGTTAGATGTTTGGCCTAGGGTTAGATGTTTGGCCTAGGGTTAGATGTTTGGCCTAGGGTTAGATGTTTGGCCTAGGGTTAGATGTTTGGCCTAGGGTTAGATGTTTGGCCTAGGGTTAGATGTTTGGCCTAGGGTTAGATGTTTGGCCTAGGGTTAGATGTTTGGCCTAGGGTTAGATGTTTGGCCTAGGGTTAGATGTTTGGCCTAGGGTTAGATGTTTGGCCTAGGGTTAGATGTTTGGCCTAGGGTTAGATGTTTGGCCTAGGGTTAGATGTTTGGCCTAGGGTTAGATGTTTGGCCTAGGGTTAGATGTTTGGCCTAGGGTTAGATGTTTGGCCTAGGGTTAGATGTTTGGCCTAGGGTTAGATGTTTGGCCTAGGGTTAGATGTTTGGCCTAGGGTTAGATGTTTGGCCTAGGGTTAGATGTTTGGCCTAGGGTTAGATGTTTGGCCTAGGGTTAGATGTTTGGCCTAGGGTTAGATGTTTGGCCTAGGGTTAGATGTTTGGCCTAGGGTTAGATGTTTGGCCTAGGGTTAGATGTTTGGCCTAGGGTTAGATGTTTGGCCTAGGGTTAGATGTTTGGCCTAGGGTTAGATGTTTGGCCTAGGGTTAGATGTTTGGCCTAGGGTTAGATGTTTGGCCTAGGGTTAGATGTTTGGCCTAGGGTTAGATGTTTGGCCTAGGGTTAGATGTTTGGCCTAGGGTTAGATGTTTGGCCTAGGGTTAGATGTTTGGCCTAGGGTTAGATGTTTGGCCTAGGGTTAGATGTTTGGCCTAGGGTTAGATGTTTGGCCTAGGGTTAGATGTTTGGCCTAGGGTTAGATGTTTGGCCTAGGGTTAGATGTTTGGCCTAGGGTTAGATGTTTGGCCTAGGGTTAGATGTTTGGCCTAGGGTTAGATGTTTGGCCTAGGGTTAGATGTTTGGCCTAGGGTTAGATGTTTGGCCTAGGGTTAGATGTTTGGCCTAGGGTTAGATGTTTGGCCTAGGGTTAGATGTTTGGCCTAGGGTTAGATGTTTGGCCTAGGGTTAGATGTTTGGCCTAGGGTTAGATGTTTGGCCTAGGGTTAGATGTTTGGCCTAGGGTTAGATGTTTGGCCTAGGGTTAGATGTTTGGCCTAGGGTTAGATGTTTGGCCTAGGGTTAGATGTTTGGCCTAGGGTTAGATGTTTGGCCTAGGGTTAGATGTTTGGCCTAGGGTTAGATGTTTGGCCTAGGGTTAGATGTTTGGCCTAGGGTTAGATGTTTGGCCTAGGGTTAGATGTTTGGCCTAGGGTTAGATGTTTGGCCTAGGGTTAGATGTTTGGCCTAGGGTTAGATGTTTGGCCTAGGGTTAGATGTTTGGCCTAGGGTTAGATGTTTGGCCTAGGGTTAGATGTTTGGCCTAGGGTTAGATGTTTGGCCTAGGGTTAGATGTTTGGCCTAGGGTTAGATGTTTGGCCTAGGGTTAGATGTTTGGCCTAGGGTTAGATGTTTGGCCTAGGGTTAGATGTTTGGCCTAGGGTTAGATGTTTGGCCTAGGGTTAGATGTTTGGCCTAGGGTTAGATGTTTGGCCTAGGGTTAGATGTTTGGCCTAGGGTTAGATGTTTGGCCTAGGGTTAGATGTTTGGCCTAGGGTTAGATGTTTGGCCTAGGGTTAGATGTTTGGCCTAGGGTTAGATGTTTGGCCTAGGGTTAGATGTTTGGCCTAGGGTTAGATGTTTGGCCTAGGGTTAGATGTTTGGCCTAGGGTTAGATGTTTGGCCTAGGGTTAGATGTTTGGCCTAGGGTTAGATGTTTGGCCTAGGGTTAGATGTTTGGCCTAGGGTTAGATGTTTGGCCTAGGGTTAGATGTTTGGCCTAGGGTTAGATGTTTGGCCTAGGGTTAGATGTTTGGCCTAGGGTTAGATGTTTGGCCTAGGGTTAGATGTTTGGCCTAGGGTTAGATGTTTGGCCTAGGGTTAGATGTTTGGCCTAGGGTTAGATGTTTGGCCTAGGGTTAGATGTTTGGCCTAGGGTTAGATGTTTGGCCTAGGGTTAGATGTTTGGCCTAGGGTTAGATGTTTGGCCTAGGGTTAGATGTTTGGCCTAGGGTTAGATGTTTGGCCTAGGGTTAGATGTTTGGCCTAGGGTTAGATGTTTGGCCTAGGGTTAGATGTTTGGCCTAGGGTTAGATGTTTGGCCTAGGGTTAGATGTTTGGCCTAGGGTTAGATGTTTGGCCTAGGGTTAGATGTTTGGCCTAGGGTTAGATGTTTGGCCTAGGGTTAGATGTTTGGCCTAGGGTTAGATGTTTGGCCTAGGGTTAGATGTTTGGCCTAGGGTTAGATGTTTGGCCTAGGGTTAGATGTTTGGCCTAGGGTTAGATGTTTGGCCTAGGGTTAGATGTTTGGCCTAGGGTTAGATGTTTGGCCTAGGGTTAGATGTTTGGCCTAGGGTTAGATGTTTGGCCTAGGGTTAGATGTTTGGCCTAGGGTTAGATGTTTGGCCTAGGGTTAGATGTTTGGCCTAGGGTTAGATGTTTGGCCTAGGGTTAGATGTTTGGCCTAGGGTTAGATGTTTGGCCTAGGGTTAGATGTTTGGCCTAGGGTTAGATGTTTGGCCTAGGGTTAGATGTTTGGCCTAGGGTTAGATGTTTGGCCTAGGGTTAGATGTTTGGCCTAGGGTTAGATGTTTGGCCTAGGGTTAGATGTTTGGCCTAGGGTTAGATGTTTGGCCTAGGGTTAGATGTTTGGCCTAGGGTTAGATGTTTGGCCTAGGGTTAGATGTTTGGCCTAGGGTTAGATGTTTGGCCTAGGGTTAGATGTTTGGCCTAGGGTTAGATGTTTGGCCTAGGGTTAGATGTTTGGCCTAGGGTTAGATGTTTGGCCTAGGGTTAGATGTTTGGCCTAGGGTTAGATGTTTGGCCTAGGGTTAGATGTTTGGCCTAGGGTTAGATGTTTGGCCTAGGGTTAGATGTTTGGCCTAGGGTTAGATGTTTGGCCTAGGGTTAGATGTTTGGCCTAGGGTTAGATGTTTGGCCTAGGGTTAGATGTTTGGCCTAGGGTTAGATGTTTGGCCTAGGGTTAGATGTTTGGCCTAGGGTTAGATGTTTGGCCTAGGGTTAGATGTTTGGCCTAGGGTTAGATGTTTGGCCTAGGGTTAGATGTTTGGCCTAGGGTTAGATGTTTGGCCTAGGGTTAGATGTTTGGCCTAGGGTTAGATGTTTGGCCTAGGGTTAGATGTTTGGCCTAGGGTTAGATGTTTGGCCTAGGGTTAGATGTTTGGCCTAGGGTTAGATGTTTGGCCTAGGGTTAGATGTTTGGCCTAGGGTTAGATGTTTGGCCTAGGGTTAGATGTTTGGCCTAGGGTTAGATGTTTGGCCTAGGGTTAGATGTTTGGCCTAGGGTTAGATGTTTGGCCTAGGGTTAGATGTTTGGCCTAGGGTTAGATGTTTGGCCTAGGGTTAGATGTTTGGCCTAGGGTTAGATGTTTGGCCTAGGGTTAGATGTTTGGCCTAGGGTTAGATGTTTGGCCTAGGGTTAGATGTTTGGCCTAGGGTTAGATGTTTGGCCTAGGGTTAGATGTTTGGCCTAGGGTTAGATGTTTGGCCTAGGGTTAGATGTTTGGCCTAGGGTTAGATGTTTGGCCTAGGGTTAGATGTTTGGCCTAGGGTTAGATGTTTGGCCTAGGGTTAGATGTTTGGCCTAGGGTTAGATGTTTGGCCTAGGGTTAGATGTTTGGCCTAGGGTTAGATGTTGGCCTAGGGTTAGATGTTTGGCCTAGGGTTAGATGTTTGGCCTAGGGTTAGATGTTTGGCCTAGGGTTAGATGTTTGGCCTAGGGTTAGATGTTTGGCCTAGGGTTAGATGTTTGGCCTAGGGTTAGATGTTTGGCCTAGGGTTAGATGTTTGGCCTAGGGTTAGATGTTTGGCCTAGGGTTAGATGTTTGGCCTAGGGTTAGATGTTTGGCCTAGGGTTAGATGTTTGGCCTAGGGTTAGATGTTTGGCCTAGGGTTAGATGTTTGGCCTAGGGTTAGATGTTTGGCTAGGGTTAGATGTTTGGCCTAGGGTTAGATGTTTGGCCTAGGGTTAGATGTTTGGCCTAGGGTTAGATGTTTGGTGGGCTAGGGTTAGATGTTTGGCCTAGGGTTAGATGTTTGGCCTAGGGTTAGATTAGGTAGAGTTTGGCCTAGGGTTAGATGTTTGGCCTAGGGTTAGATGTTTGGCCTAGGGTTAGATGTTTGGCCTAGGGTTAGATGTTTGGCCTAGGGTTAGATGTTTGGCCTAGGGTTAGATGTTTGCCTAGGGTTAGATGTTTGGCCTAGGGTTAGATGTTTGGCCTAGGTTAGATGTTTGGCCTAGGGTTAGATGTTGGCCTAGGAGTTAGAGTATGGGCTAGGGTTAGATGTTTGGCTTGGGTTGAGAGTTTGGCCTAGGGTTAGATGTTTGGCCTAGGGTTAGAGTTATGGTTAGGGTTAGGGTTAGGGTTTGGGGGTTAGGTTAGGGTAGGGTTAGGGTTAGGGTTAGGGTTAGGGTTAGGGTTAGGGTTAGGGTTAGGGTTAGGGTTAGGGTTAGGGTTAGGGTTAGGGTTAGGGTTAGGTTAGGGTTAGGGTTAGGTTAGGGTTAGGGTTAGGGTTAGGGTTAGGGTTAGGGTTAGGGTTAGGGGTTAGGGTTAGGGTTAGGGTTAGGGTTAGGGTTAGGGTTAGGGTTAGGGTTAGGGTTAGGGTTAGGGTTAGGGTTAGGGTTAGGGTTAGGGTTAGGGTTAGGGTTAGGGTTAGGGTTAGGGTTAGGGTTAGGGTTAGGGTTAGGGTTAGGGTTAGGGTTAGGGTTAGGGTTAGGGTTAGGTTAGGGTTAGGGTTAGGGTTAGGGTTAGGGTTAGGGTTAGGGTTAGGGTTAGGGTTAGGTTAGGGTTAGGGTTAGGGTTAGGGTTAGGGTTAGGGTTA
The DNA here is from genome assembly GCA_964019985.1 of Aurelia sp. 4 Dawson et al 2005. Classification (NCBI taxonomy): domain Eukaryota; kingdom Metazoa; phylum Cnidaria; class Scyphozoa; order Semaeostomeae; family Ulmaridae; genus Aurelia; species Aurelia sp. 4 Dawson et al 2005. The sequence goes on along the minus strand of OZ026499.1, from coordinate 1,043 downwards.
GGGTTAGGGTTAGGGTTAGGGTTAGGGTTAGGGTTAGGGTTAGGGTTAGGGTTAGGGTTAGGGTTAGGGTTAGGGTTAGGGTTAGGGTTAGGGTTAGGGTTAGGGGTTAGGGTTAGGGTTAGGGTTAGGGTTAGGGTTAGGGTTAGGGTTAGGGTTAGGGTTAGGGTTAGGGTTAGGGTTAGGGTTAGGGTTAGGGTTAGGGTTAGGGTTAGGGTTAGGGTTAGGGTTAGGGTTAGGGTTAGGTTAGGGTTAGGGTTAGGGTTAGGGTTAGGGTTAGGGTTAGGGTTAGGGTTAGGGTTAGGGTTAGGGTTAGGGTTAGGGTTAGGGTTAGGGTTAGGGTTAGGGTTAGGGTTAGGGTTAGGGTTAGGGTTAGGGTTAGGGTTAGGGTTAGGGTTAGGGTTAGGGTTAGGGTTAGGGTTAGGGTTAGGGTTAGGGTTAGGTTAGGGTTAGGGTTAGGGTTAGGGTTAGGGTTAGGGTTAGGGTTAGGGTTAGGGTTAGGGTTAGGGTTAGGGTTAGGGTTAGGGTTAGGGTTAGGGTTAGGGTTAGGGTTAGGGTTAGGGTTAGGGTTAGGGTTAGGGTTAGGGTTAGGGTTAGGGTTAGGGTTAGGGTTAGGGTTAGGGTTAGGGTTAGGGTTAGGGTTAGGGTTAGGGTTAGGGTTAGGGTTAGGGTTAGGGTTAGGGTTAGGGTTAGGGTTAGGGTTAGGGTTAGGGTTAGGGTTAGGGTTAGGGTTAGGGTTAGGGTTAGGGTTAGGGTTAGGGTTAGGGTTAGGGTTAGGGTTAGGGTTGGTGAGGTTAGGGTTAGGGTTAGGGTTAGGGTTAGGGTTAGGGTTAGGGTTAGGGTTAGGGTTAGGGTTAGGGTTAGGGTTAGGGTTAGGGTTAGGGTTAGGGTTAGGGTTAGGGTTAGGGTTAGGGTTAGGGTTAGGGTTAGGGTTAGGGTTAGGGTTAGGGTTAGGGTTAGGGGTTAGGGTTAGGGTTAGGGTTAGGGTTAGGGTTAGGGTTAGGGTTAGGGTTAGGGTTAGGGTTAGGGTTAGGGTTAGGGTTAGG